>DWQX01001620.1:0-26603 GCA_018245475.1 Pharmacophagus antenor | reverse complement strand
TTATTAATGTAATAATAATAATATTTTATATTATATAGAAGCATATTATATAGTACTCTTGTAATTGTATAGTAACATGTGCACACATTCTTTTTCTGTATGGTGTAGAATTTTGAATGGTTTTAAAAGATTCATGAGTTTTGACAGTGTACATTGTTTGTAGGTTTTGAGGTGTGCTATAATTATTAAAAATTTATTCTACCGTTTAGATTATGGGTCAACTTTTCGCTGTTGACAATAATTCCGAACAGGATTTAATAAATATTGAGCTTGTTATGTTAGGAGAATTTTCATTTAATATATTACCCCTTAAAATTATAGTGCCCTACAACAAGTCTAAGGCATGGTTTGCGATTCTAATGTTAGCTCCATCTGATATAAATGTTACAAAAAGGGGACATCCTTTTTTTCCTGGAACTTTCTGGAAGTTTCATTTGTAATGTTAAGTAGGAGTGGGTTAAACGAAACATGGTCGCGATTATGTTCCGAATGGGAATACCGCTACTCCTACAAAATGCTGAGGTCGGCTACCTAGGGGTGGACTGCCTCCCAGAAGACCTCCTCCCCTCCTATAACAAAAAAAATGGGTTAAACGGAACGTAAGCAATATTATTATCTCTTATACATCTTTACATCAATATCTATACATATAATAAAACTAAGTTAGCCGTATCTATACATTAACTGAAATTCAAAAAGTAAAAGGGTCACAAATGAAACCCTGTTACTGTACCTCCGCCGTTCGTCTGTATGTCTGTCTGTTTGTCCGTCTATCAGCAGGCTCTATCTCATGAACCGTAAGAGGTAAAAAGCTGAATTTTTCGGAGATTATGTATTTGTATTCAATTTAGGTTACTTTAGTCTCATAAAAATAAGGCATTGACATGAGATCAAACGTTCTGCGACAGCGCACCTTTACCACAAGTTATTGACTGTTAGGCGGTACAAAGTTCGCCAGGACATCTGGTGCTATAACCTAGGCTTTTTTTTGTGCTAAATTCTGCATTGGATACCCTCCCGCTACCAAGTGTAATGAACAAATTGTGTCAGACTTACCTACTAAAACCCCAAGGTTTTCCTCTTTAACGCCCTGAATCGGCACTACGGTAACGCATTCGCACAGTACCGTAATTCCGATAGCGTTGACCTTGGGATTCCTTCTTGTGAGGGTAGAGTTGGTGCTCCATTCTGATGTGGTGTTGGAGACACCGTAGAAACGATAGATCGAATCTCAATTCGCCGACAGGCTTCATTTACGGAGGACGAAATTGGGCGTGAAACACCCTTTTTCGGCGCCCAGATCTTGGTTGGCGAATCAGGAGATCGGAGTTTCTCTCCCTCTCCCTATCCGCAGCCTCCTTCCGCGACATCACTTATTCACAGAAGTTTAAGCCAGAACTTCGTCACCTCTCATTGTCGACCATTGCCTTAGGGAGCCAAAGGACATTTCCCAACAATGCGATAAGGCTCTGACGCGTCTTGTTCCTAGTTAGACATGCTTTCAGAATTTGTTGCGCTTTGTCCTCCAAGTCACAATGCTGGCCAATTCGCTGTCCTCCCTTCTAGCTATTTGGCACAGGTACTTACCGAAGCACAGAAAGTACTTGTATCTGCCGGAAGGTCAGCATCCCGTGTCGTCTGTACATCTACTCTTCAAGGATTTAACTCACGGCGTCGGAGCTGTTAAAGTGATTTTTAGGATATAGGTCAGTTAAAAGGTAACCCAATTGAAAATTTGTTGATAGTGTAGTAAATGTAGCTAGTTTTATTATTGTTTTTCAAAGATTTTAACACAAATAATAAATGAACACCCTCATAGTTGGCCGTTAGTATATCTTTTGAAAATTTTTAGTTTTTATCGTTAAAACTTCACAATTTTAATTTTTACACTTTTTGCTGGTTTCTCAATTCTTGACTGTTTTTTTTTTATAACAGTTTAACTTCGTGTTAAAAAATTATCTTATTCGTTTTTGTAGCCGAGTGAGGTAGGGCTGCCGCTCTAGTGGGTGCTGGTTGCAGACACATCGCTCGAGTAGCTAGTACCCACACAGATCCGTGACGTCGCAACTATTACAATGTTTCTGAAGATCGTATACCGTATATATAATAAAATTTTCCTAAGACCACGTACCATTTGCTCATTTAATTGAAGAAAATTTTAAGTTAATGCATGATAATGTTGTCGTATCTCTACGAGTGTACACAAAACCTTAATGCGATCGCTATTCATTGCTATATTGTTGTAGATCACAATTTTAAATACCATATTTCGAGCAACCTTAAAGACGCAACCCTATGAGTACCAGTGCCTACTATCCGAGGGGTGCTTCAAAAGTACGTAGTATGGAGAGTGCCACAATATCCCTAGGCCGACTTAAGACTAATCATAACCCCTAGAATGTCCGAACATTCTGGGCGTCATGGATAGTTATTCGAACAGGTCTCAAGAAGTTAATGATCTTGTTATGGATCAATTACCAATTTTTAATTATGACATAATGTTAATACTAAATCTTTCAAATATAGTTTTAAAATATTTTTTTTTCTATTGTTTTTTTTTAAATCGGATACATGCTTGTACGAAAAGAGGTATAAATATGGAGCATAATAAAATTACACTTGTATATATAAGAATATATTTATTTACTACATTTTAAATGCTTCATTTTGATGATATTTTAACCATAAATGAAACAAAATTTGAAATAAAAATACATATATTACTTTTACATCAATATTAAATTACAGCCAACGTAACTATGTAGGTTACAATAATAAAAATATACCTATATAATTTTCATTAAAACAAATAAATAATAAAAACAAGGTATTTTTTTCTTAATAGTATTAACTTAATTCTAAAAATCATTGACTATAAGAAGGTTGCAACTGCAGAATACCAGGTAACATCTTTAAAACAATCCATCTACAAGCAAGGGAGAGCTCACTTATAGTAATAGTATTTATTATTACGGAATTTAATCATTAATTCTACAATTAATTAATTATGAGTATGGCGGAAGAAACTGGTCATGATTAGTGTTTATAAAAGTTAAAAATAAATTTATTAAATGAACTTGATTTATTAAAAAAAAACAGCAAGATAATATACCTGTCTTCAAATAACTAAACGTTGTCGCTCGCCATTGGTTTATCCTAAACTGAAGGAGATTAGTGTTATATCTTTACAGTACGTCAATTTTTTGCAGCTAATTTTTTGGCGTTAAGCAATGTAAAAAGAAAAATTAAGCTTTGGAATAGACACCCAGTGAGACTTTAACTGACAAACGAAAAATAAATAAATGGTGTTTATGTATATGTATACTTCCCAGTCAATTATTTTTCGAATCAATGTCTACTAAAAATTAAAAAAGAACTGGACCTTTAACATAAAAAAGTGACACGTTATGGTCCGTTGATTGGTCTCTTTGATTTTTAATTTATTTGTCTAATGATGATAATTAATTTAAAACCGTATTTTTATATTACACGATTTCTATTTATTAGTAAAAAAAACGAATAATTTTTTGTATTACTAATCATTTTTAAAATAAAAAAACAAGTGTTAAAATGAATTCTAAATAATTTTGATTAAATAGCTGATTTTGTATACATTCAATCCTGGTTAGGAAATAATCTCACTGGAAAGATAAAATAATCAAGAAAGCAATTATATAGAAATAAGGATATTTACAACAGAAACTTTAGAATACTAAAGCAAATAAGGCTGCGAATTCATAACTCGAAGGCATAACGTAAATATTTAAAAAACGCTTTTACATAAATGCCCTTCAAAAGAAGGATTCCTCACACGAAATATAAAGTTAATAATAATTATTTTGCGTTAGTGAAATTTATTTGCCTGACAAACAAATACATTTAAAATGAATTAGGACATCTAGTCAAGAGTTTCTCTAGTATACTACTCCCGTTAAGTTTGGAAAATAGACTATGGATGGTTAGAAACGAATTGGTGTTTTCGGTTTTTTGAATTTCAATGATCAGAGCTTTTTCTACGTTCGTGGATTATTAAATTTTTCATGAAGACGTTTTTTCGTTCTATGTTTATATCTATGCACTAATATTACATTTAAAATATGTTACAATGTTCCCATTTGTTAATTTCCATTTAATGTAATTTACTGACATAAAATAAAATGATAAAATTAAGGATATGTGTAAAACAATTGAACTGTAAGCAGAAAAATTAAACAAATTTAAACAGCTTTGAACCGTATCCGTAAAATCAGTCTTTTATGGAAATTATATTTTCGGGTATTAAATTACTCAATTTAATGTTAAAAATAAACTTAATTGGGCCGAAATGCAATGAAAAATCAATTCCTGTAAAGGCAGCATAAATTTATGTTCAGTAAAATTTCAAATTTAATGCGTATAAATATAACAAATGTGTAAAACTCTTGGTGTTCATATTTAGTTATTACCGTGAACCAAAGTCACTGCATGTCATGAATGTAATTTTATTTATGACCGTTTATTATATTGTGATGCATTTAGAACAGATTTGTTACAGATAATATAACTTCACGAACTGTAAACCTATTAAATGGTATATTATTAACGATTTACGTGATATTGTCACCAGTATACATACAAAAAATAGTCCCAAATTCGTTAGTTGTCGTGAAATATTTATCTATTCAATTTTGACACAATGTTTATCTTTGGGATGTCATGTATTATCGTACTGGTGTTCTCATATCGACATTCTAATTATAGTACACAAAAAACTAATAAATTATCGAGAATATAGATAAAATCTATTACTTTATTCTCTTAAAACGTTAAAAAATAATTTATTACGGCTTCTACGATAACAGAGGAAAGTATTTGTATTGAAATAAATGCTTTATAATGTCCATGCAGCCAAAAAAACTACAAGAATCAGTCACGCAAAATAAGTCTCTTAGCACACATGATTCACATACTTACCGCGACGCGAATAATAAGGACTTAGAATAGCCCCAAGGCTAAACAAAAACGTATGCTATCCACATTATGCATCATGATTCTTACGACTACTTACATTTTATAAAAGGCATCCGTTTGACAAAAATCATTCAATAGATAATCGACATCGATCAGAAATTCGGCAACTTAAAATCACGGGACGTTTCAACTACGACAAATCACGATAACTGCAACACAAATATCAATCGGCTATTATCATATAAAAAACTGTTACACGTAGTACCACAAATACCACTGGGCCACAATCTACGCGCGTATTTGTACTAATCTGGAAAGGGGGGAGTTCGTGACGATACTATTATGGATTAATTATTAAAGTCCAAACATTAAAGCGGACCAAACGACACAATCGAGGAACTATCGTAGTTTTACCACGGAGCGCGGTATCACCAACAAATATACGCTGTACACTGACTGGTGTTCATTCTCCTGTTTCGTTACAGTTAAGGTAGTATCAGCCGAGCCTTGACCGCTCGGGGCGAGGCCAGCAACCGGGGCTTGCGGCGGGTTGCTCTCATTTGTTGGGGACGTGTATCTTCTTAGACCGGAAGTCGTATATCTTTCGGCAGAATAAAACTAGTTCCGGAGACACAGACGGTGGTAGTTTGGTGTCGTTTGGTGCCAACGCTGGCGTCACTTCGCTGGCCGGCATCGGTGGCACTATGGAGGGCGCGATCTTGATGCCTTCCTCCGCTGCTTTTAGCCGCTTCCTATAACTACAAATTGATATTTATTTATTTTGTTATAGATAGATCCATACACATTTTAAAATAATATATGGTTCAAAAGTTTAAGCAATATTTTTAAAATTAAGATCTAAAATAGTACAAGTATTTAAGTAACGAAAAGTTAGTATAGTTTAGGATTGTTTTTCATAATTAATGGGCTAATAGAATTCAGAACATTCCTCGTATTGGCTATGATGATAATAAAAATTAATCAACCATTGCATTAACCGTGCGCAACAATTTCTTTAGAATATTACGTACGATTTTGTTAGGTAATACTAGGAAATATTCAAAAGTGTATCGATAATTAAATCAAAAATATTGTAGTTGAGTCATGATATCTATTTGTTAATAATTAATACATTTACATATAAAATTTAACTATTAATTTCCTTCACAAATATTTGTCTCAGTTGGTAATAAAGTGACTACGCGTGTGTAGCTCTATCCCTAAAATTTATATACTCTGTTGGTACTACATTATTGTGGTTAAAATACCCGTAATTTGGTATATATAGGATTTTGTCAGGGCTAACATTTGGCCTTAATTTCAAATTGTTATGTGATTATAACCGTGAAGCGTGTTTCCACAAAATGCTCAAGTTTAGATGCACACAGCTGTATTAAAGGCGGCATATTAACAATATGAAGACTAGCCAACCGGATTCGAAAAAAAATTTTGTGAATACCAAAATAGAAAAAAATCTTTATCCCTGCAGCGAAATTCAATGTTATATTTTGAAAAAAAAAAAAAAAAAAGTCTTCTATATAAATACTTACCGGCAGTACTCGTTGAAGGTGAGCACGTAGCACTTATCCTCGATGCAGGCGACGGAGTTGGCGTCGCGGTGGCGCGAGGCGAACACCTCATCTGGCGCATCGGCCGCCTGCCGCCCGCGCTCCGTGTGCTCGGGCCGGTAATACCACACCAGCGACACCATCATCTCACCTAAACGCATACATAGTCGAGGGGTGAAAAAAACTTTATTACATGGTATTGTATATGTGGTATAAATTTATTACATGGCCATGTGGTAAAGAGAATTTGAACATTATTTTAGAAATAAACTTTTCCTATTTTCTAATTAAAGCTATATTGTTTCTAAGGATTATTGTCAAATGTGAAAAAATCCTGAAATAGCTACTCTCTCATAAAAAGGAGGTAGACAAGAACTCAAGCGCCGTGGGGGATAGTAGAAATCGTATTGATTTGCCAAATACAAATATATTCTAACCGTCGTCGGGGTTTTCCCAGAGGCTGGCGACGCGTGCAACAAAGGGTTGCGCGCGCGCAAGCGAGGCGCGCAGGAGCACGCAGTCGCCACGCGCCACACGGTCGCCGCTCGCGTGCCACATGCGCGCCCAGCAGCGCGCTGTGCGGTCCAGCCGCGAATCGTTCTGCATCAACAGAACATGTTAATAATATACATAAATATTACGATGGCTTCATAAATAGGAGAACCTTTTTGTTATATTTTTCACAAAAAATTAAATGAATAGAAAATGCCATCAACACGATAACGGCATAGCCCACCGGTGGGTTATATTTAACGCCAAAATGTTCACGCCGGATTAATTTAAGAGATGGAAGTTATAATAGGTGCGAAATAATTTTTTTCTATGTACTCAAACTTAGCTAAAAAAAAATATAAAAATTGGATCTCTATTTACAAAGTTAAGAGTGGCACATATATAAAAAATAATTTTAGAAATTTACTTGATGAGATTAGGACAACTTTGCAAGTTAATTAAACGTTACTAAAATGCGATTGTCATAATTTAGCAGGTGTAATTAAAATATATCGGCAATACTTACATTGAGGTAGACTTTGGATAGGTAGTGCTCGCCGTCCCAGTTCCAGCCATTGCTCCACCGAGGCGGAGGCCGGGGCTGCAGTGCGGGGGGCGTCAATGGTGCTGGAACGCGTCTTGTCCTTCGAACGCCGCTACGACGGCGCCGCGTCCTCCGTCCTCCAACTCCATTTACACTCCCTACGTTGTTGCCACTTTCCACAATTTCCAATTTAGCTACATCTCCTACGGAGCTGGGCGTTGGAGAAGCGCACGCATCTTCTACAACTAATGTCGCTTCATCTGTTTTTATCGCCGTCTTTTTTGTAATTAGCAATTTAGCTAATTTATCCACACTTTTTCCTTTTGATTCTTTATCTATAGCTAATTTACATCGTTTTCCCGTTTTTTCTCCTTTTCCCTTCTCCATAGTCTTTTCTTCAATTTCCTCGATCTGGGTTTCCGTTAGCGACGACTCCTTTGCTATTTTGGCCTGTTTTTTGGAAACGAGCAATTTAACAACCTTTTCAACGTTTTTGCTTTTAAGTTCGCCATTTAATTTGTCTACTGCTGCTAATTTATGTTTATTAAAGAACGCTTTGTCCCCTGGATTCTCTTGAATCTCGAGATTATTTACTCCATTTTCGTGATTTTTTATTTGGTTAGATTTACTCTGAGATTCATCAACGCTCTTAGTCCTATCAGATTTTTGATTTGATTCTGTTAGTATTAATCCAGATTTCACTTTATTGACTTTACTTGGTTTCAAAGTCTTCATAATGTCTCCATTGCTTTTATTCTTAACGCTATCTTTTTCGCATTTATCGTCAATAGTTTTTGCTCCACATTTTTCAATATTAACCTTATCTGGTTTTAAATCTTCTTCGGGCACCACTCTACTTGAACGCTCTTCCTTTATGTCTGTACTATCGGTGGGCGTTTTTAATACTGATTTTAAGTTGTGCGTAATTTTTGAATCTATATTACAGGCGTTTTTGTACGCTAACTTTTTCTCTATAAGTTGACTTACTGCTGCTATTGTTTTAGGTCGTACGCCGTTTACTGTTGTGTTATTATCTACAACGTTATTGTTGATATTTAAAGTTTTCTTTGTACCATTTTGAGCAATATTTTCATTCGGGGCCAAAAACAACTCAGCTGGATTGATTTCTGTATCTGATGAATATCCTTTACCGTCAATGCTATTTTTTCTGATTAGATTGTCAAGTAGAAGCGCACTTTTTGTTTTAGGCTTTTTCATACACAGTTCTTCCGTAACACATGAACTATTTTTATGCCGCTGATCTTCCTTAATAGGTTCA
This sequence comes from Pharmacophagus antenor, assembly GCA_018245475.1. Lineage (NCBI taxonomy): Eukaryota > Metazoa > Arthropoda > Insecta > Lepidoptera > Papilionidae > Pharmacophagus > Pharmacophagus antenor. Next base: position 17,770 of record DWQX01001620.1, on the reverse strand, counting down.
ATAAGCGCTTTTTTGGTTTTTTGTCCGCATAAATTGTTTTCTGATTTCCTTTTAAATGTTTTCTTATCCTCGGGTGGCGACGTAGATGTTCTCTTAGTACTTGGCGTTGTTTTCTTTTTGGTTTCTTTCGTTACAGTTTCTATCCTCATAATATCAGTTTGATCTCCCGATACTTTTCTTCGTTTCTGCAGTTTAACATGTTCTCCAATTCCATTAGTTTTACAACTTTCATCAAGCTGTATATCTGTTATATCGATTTCGAGTTTTGGTTTTGAGTATCTCCGTTTTACTGCTTTGTTAGTATCTGTTACATCTGGCATTTCCAAGTGTGCTATTGCGCTATTATGTTCTCTTAGTGCTTGCGTTTCAGCTTTACGCGGAGTGGTGTACGTTGGACCTTCATTCTCTTTTTTAACGTCAACCAGAGGGGTTGATCGTTCATCTGAAGATGATAAATCGATTGGTACGCAAATAGGCGGTGAGATCGCTAATACGTCATCGTCAGCATCACTATGTTGTGCTGGCTGTTGTGGCGTGGACAGATACAGACTGGTGTCATCTCCTGCTAAGGTTCTTCTTGCCATAGCTTTTCCGAGTCTTGCTCTTCTAGGAGCGATTGGAGGAGGTTGCGGAGCACAAGCTCCTGCTGATCCTCTAGCTGGTGACGGAGGACCTATAGCTTCTGTTGGGACCGGAATATCTCCGGCGAGGCGTAAATTTTCGCGAACATCATAAAGTTCACGTTTAGGTGACGCACCGCCAATAGTGGGCAGCGGACAAGGATGTGGAGCATCAGCCGCGGCAGGAGGCTCTGGCTCTAGCGGTGGATCCTAAAAAGTTGTTTAATATTATAATTCACACTAAAGTGATTCGTGTACGTTATTTTAAGAAACTTTTTGAAAAGACATTATACGGATTTTCATCTTAATACTGGTTTAAACAACGTGTCATGTGTGTTTCTTAATATATGTTTAACATTATGCTAATAATGCTAAGTTAAAGAGGACGAAATGTAAATTAATTGTGTATATGTCGATGCTGTATGATAACAGAAAGTTTAGCAAATGCAAAGAAAGATGTATTGTGTCTTTAAGTAAAATTGTTAACAATTTCAGATGGATTATGTACTTTTAATATAATTGCATATGATAATTTTCTATACAAAGAAAATATTTCAAGTGCCCACTTCATTTATTTATGTTTATAGTGCTTAAACCAAATGATCACCTGTTTGATCGTCTCATTATTTAGCTTAACTCCGAAAGAGTTGAACCAATTTCTACAGGAATTGCCATAGCAGATAGTTATTATTATTAAATGAAACAGAGCACCGCACAAAAATTGAAATCCATACAGTTGTGAACAAATTCTAATTTAAAGATCATTATTACTACCAAGTGTTCGAAATCGTGGGACTTGTGTATTTCAGATTTTCATTAGTCAATTTATATGAATAATAATAACAATATAGATGTATAAAAATACTGATAAAATAAAAATACCTTGGCAGTACCTAAAAAGTTTTCAGAGTTTAACTAGTTTAACCAAGAGGAAGAGGGTCTTTATCGCCCTTGTAACAATTCCGACGGCCCGTCACAGCGTTCCAGGGACCGCGGTTGTGTTTAGAACGGGGATCCCAGAAGAAGTTTTTGTAAGTACAAATCAGAATATAATCCTGATATCCATTTTGAAAAACTTTTCGAAGACTTCATCCCGGCACTAAAAAAATCCTAAGTAAAACGTAATGTGGTTGAGAGTGATCACCTTGCCGCTGCCGTGCGTGTCGGCGGCGGAGTCTGGCGCGCAGGCCCGCACCTTCGGACGGAAGGCGCCCCCGGGCGGCGCGAGTGCGCGTATGTCGGCGGGGCCGCCACCAGCTGGGGCTTTACCAGTAGCGGGCCCAATAAGGACGTTTTTTGGACACGCGTTTAAGGGGCACGGGCATCCGCGATATTCTGAAACGTAAGTACCCTCGTGTTTAACATTACATAATCCAAAGAAGTCGTTATGGCTTCGATTTCATTACCTTTCAATTTAATTTAAATTGTATTTGATTATTATTATAAATTGTATTTGACAGAACACCTCTGATATTTTGTTAAAGAAAGAGTTTTATTTTTTTACAATAATTATTGTAACCATTTGTAATTCTTACAAACATTAATAGTGTTTATATTTGTATTATTTTTTCTTTTCTGTAAGACGCTGAATAAACGTTAAACGTGTAAACGTTAGTAAACATTGTTTTTTTAGTATTACTATGTCAATTATGCAAATTTGATTATAACGTTATTTTTTGAGTAAAACTCAATAGTTCTAATAATTATGATGGTTGTGGAAAAGACTGATCCGAAAAATGAAAAATGAAAGTTTTTGGCGGTTGTTTTAAGTAACTCGCAGAACTACAATATTATTCCGGATGTTAGGTATACTTACCGACGTATGGTATCCTTTGTGGTGAGTGTTGATAACACGGTGGGGTTCCGTAGTATTGTGGTGGCGAATACGGGTCGCTTCCCACGCCCACCATCTAAAATAAAAACATATTTTTAAAGAGATAGACATAGTGACTCTTCTCTTTATTATAAAACTTCAATACGTTTATATTATAACACGTGCACAGAAATAAATGTATTAACGTAATAAAGATGTAATAATTTTATATAATATATATAGTTTATTAATAATTTACTTTTGTGAATGATGATGCATCCATATTATTACCATTCATAACAAGACAAGAGAAATGTGTATCATCAAAACAATTATACTCGTATTGCAGAATTTTTATAAGAGAAATGTTTAGATTTACGAAATATTTTAGTAACATTTTTGAATTAAATAAAATAACAAATGCGGCTAGTGGTAATCCTCAAGTCAGAGACAATCAGAGGATCGTTATTAACGCAGCACTTATTTGTGCGGTCAAGCAGGAATGTGCAAATATTACTTTGTTCCGGTTTCGAAAGCGCAGCTATTGAAATTACGGGCCAATAGGACATACCACTTCATGTTCCAAGACGTCGGAAAAAAAAAGTGGTGCTATGAATGGCTGTATAATGTACCAATTATCACCAAGAGAACGCCCAGTTCATCCAGTCGTTTCATATGGAAATAGGATAGCTCTTACTTTAACACTAGGTTTACTGATGTTTTTTCACGGTTTTGATTTAGAGATAATTTGATACATTAGTTGGTCCTTACATTTCCTTTGTAAAAAAGAAATATAACGCAAGGTTGCTATGCCTATAAAGGATAAAAGAAACAGAAAATTAGGACAAATAAGAAAGTAAATTTTTAATAAACGTTGTTGCGTCAATATGACGCGTCCCGTAAACCCTATCCTAAAGTTGTAATAGTTGATGTCACTTCTTATGAATGAATTTTAGCACTCACCTGTGCATCTGGCTGTGGAGGGGGTATATGGTAGGGTCCGGGAGGCCTGTAATATCGCCCGTAACATAGCTCCGCTGGGTAGTAAGGTGGTCCATACTGTTGCAGCATCTGCGGGTAGAAATATGGATTTCACAATCAAATATAATATCCTTAAACCTAGTCTGGTAAAAAAATTCTTTCATTAACCAATTATTATTGATAATGTACCTAACCCGTATACATACCAATATATATATATATATACCAATACCCGTATAGTAAATAACCGTACCAATAGCTTTAGATTTATATATCCGAGTATATGCTATTCAGCTTTTGTATGTGGATGAAACGGTAAATGAAATTTAATAAAATTTTGTTTCAAATAATGTATAATGGAGTCTATAAAAATGTAGAAAATCGTTACTGAATATTTGTTGTATAGATGATATGTGTCGAGTTTGTCGTAGTTAATAACTAATTTACAACAACTTTACTTTGGCTATATGTTTTGGTGATATTTAAAAAAATGAGTACATTACGTACAGATGGATGCGGAGGATGGTAATGCGGCGGGGGATGATATCTGCCTAGAGCTCTGTCAGCGTCTGCACTGCTTTCCTTAATTAAGGGTCCCGCAGGCTGGTAATATCCTGTAACAATTGTAAAATTTAATAATTATTGAATGTTCAGTGCTTTTCTAATAAACTTATGTTACCTAATGTTTATTTAAGCTGGATATGTAAACGCAATAATTATACATAGTAAGAGTAAAAAGAAGTTTTAATTACAGCATTAACAACTTGGATAAACATAACCCTCGCAATTAATGTAATTATTACTTTGTTAAAGATCATGAAAAAGTTTGCCTTGTCGGATTTATTATGACTTCAGTCATAGGGTTGAGTAAAATTAGCATCTATTTCAAACTATATAATATATTTAAGGCTAATTGATCCCATTGAATCTTTATGGAGACGATGAAAATATTACTTACATATGAAAATATTACGATAAAACTATAACACAAAATTGTTATAGTTTTATCGTGGGCAAGATATGACTATCAATTAAACACGGGGCGTATATGATAAGTGTAATTGAAATTATTTTCGCGGCATTGGCATGGCTCCAGACTCGTTGCCGGCGCTCGCCGGGACTAGTTGCCTCACAAATTGGCGAACATTTCATTCTGTCGGCATACGTATAAGTGGACGCTTGGCGCCAGTCGTTACGTACGAGTGCGGCGGTTGCCCACGCAACGTACTTACAACTTTGCCACATTCAAATGCGCTCAAATTCAAAAACTAACGAAGTGCTTTCAGAGTATACAATAGCATGTAAAAGTATGTAAAAAATAACTTTTGCTTATTTTTTTTAATCTAAATTATATAAATCACGTCAAAAGTGAGCTTCTTCCAGAAAAGACTGAATAGTACTGATTATATATTATTTCAATACAAGTCCGTATTAGCAAATATTCTCATTAGGTATAATCTAACACTACTAGTATATTTTAAATACAGAATCACAATAGATTTATTTCATAATAAATATCATGCTGTCGTTATAATAAAAAGCACAAAACGTTTACATGAAGTTCACATTCTAGAGGTAATAAGTAAGTAAGGCTTTTGATATAAATAAATATATTAAATATAAATGAATAACTTGAAGCACCAAAAAAAAAAAATGTTATTCTTTACGCTTTTTGTACATTATAAATAGTTTTATCAAACAGCGTATCGTTTTAGGAACTCATTTCGGAAATCATATTAATTATGTTTAATTTATAGCTATGATATAAAACATCACCAATTTGTTTTCAAACGCACAGTGAGACGGCGTGCCCGCGCAGACAGTGCTCCGGCCGCTTCCGATTGCGCAAACACTTTATAGGACTTTCAAACAATGGCACCGTTTGCCCGCCTCGCTGGGCCCTTTCATCGCCAATGACTATCGATTATTATTTACACCTCACGGCTACAGGCGGTAACTTTTAAGAGCACTAAATAATGCAACGTCGCACATAGGCTATAGAATACGAGGACCGGGATATCCTAAGTAGAATGTCGAGAGTTATTTATATTATATAGACCTTTATTAAACAGACAATATATCAAGAATAATGATAAGGAATATAATTGGAGAAAGAGGTATTATCTAGCAAAAAGCACGTTTAATCTTGATGTTGTAATAACGATGCATGGAACAAATAAATAAACGATTATTATACGTAATCAGTTTTTAATTTCTACGTACATTACTTATTGTATGCTGGTATATATACAAAATGTACGCAAATATTAGAAATATTAAAAAAAAAAACTATCATTAAAACCTTCCCTAACATGTGGGGCGTATACGTCAAGACTTTGTTGTCGTGGATTCTAAAATAATTACTTTATGCTTAAAATAATTATATAACTTTAATCCATAACAAGATTTAGTTGAATTGTTAGTTACTGCATGAAGGAATGATAAATTATCTTCTATATTCACTTTACAAAACCGCATGGGAAGACATTTACAAAACACTCTGGCAGGGTACTTGTAAAAGCGTGAAATATAAGATATTTAACAGAGCCCCTAAAATCACATTAGGTATTTAAAGTTTGGGGGGTTTGTGGCCGTTTTATGTCAAACAACGATGTGAACAGGATTTCCGATTGTTAATTACCGGACGTTGAAACTCGTGTCGGATAGATTAAAGGGTCGCAAATGAGCGTTATAATTATCTTTTATTATTTCGATTTTTATCATTGGAATAGAACCGGTTCGATGTAATATTAGATATTCTTGTGATTATCTGCGTCGACTCAAAGGAAAAAATATTTTGAATATTTTTAGTTATTTCTTTTATTTTATCTTTCATAGATACATTTAGATTAAAATGAATTTATGAGTTGGAAATCAGTTTCATTTTCATTGATAGTTTACAGATAAGTTTTTCTTAAAAACTCCTGAACACAAAATTAAAATTAGTACAGCTGGTTTCTCATTAAGTTTAAGTCAATTAAATATTAATTTTTAGCATATTTTTATTTACGATTCAATTGATAATAAAATATAGTTACAACTTATAGTTTGTTACTCATCTGACTAGAAGGTTATGTTTTTTCTATACCTGATAATTAACAATAAGGTGCTATTATATATACGAGTCAAAGAATTGGAAAGTGTGTAAATCAATAAATGTTAATTGTATATGAAATTATATGAAATTTTCGTAAATAGAATTTATGCCCTTAAAATTACTGAACGTAATAAAACAAGACAAATAATTGTTAACAATTTAGAGAGCACGCTGTATTCAAAGTAGTGACAGTGCTGACGTCATTAAGTACGTAGGTTTCACATTTTCCCCCGTAGCGCTAGTGCGCTGTTACACCGTTAACGCAAATGCAAGTCGTCCCATTGCGAAGGCAAAGAGGCGGCCTTAATCTGGACAATATAGTTCTATAAAGTCGCATGATAATTTTCAGTTGATTTTTGTCACCATTAGAGCTTATGCGTCAATACATATGTTTCGTAAACTTAGTGTAATACTTTTGAGTGTCATGCATACGCGTAAAATATTTTAAAACGATATCTTAGGCACCATATACCATAGACAAAGAAATTGACACTGGTCCTAATGGAAGGAAGTAATCACCGAGACTTATAAACATTAGTCTTATTAAAAGGGATTGACACAGTCGGTACAGGGCGTAAGTTAGCCTTTAATATATTCATATAGTAAAAGTTTTGTAATTTGAATTAGATAGGGTAATCAAATAATGATAGTAATGCTATAATTCTAAGGATTTTCTTTACCACTTAAATGATGTAAATTAATCGGTTATTTTAGTAAACAACTTATGCTATTTCCTGCCTTTTTTTCAATGTATGCTGGCTGCTTCTGAGAATATTTAAAATTATATAATAATAAAACAATTTTCACCTAGTAATAGTGTACGTAATTAATTACCAAGGGTCATAACACAGGTATGGCGCACATAAATTGACAATATTATAAATCTTGATAATCTTTATTTTAAAACTACATACATTATCTAAATTTATCTTCTCACTCTTGAATTCTTTACGTAAATTCCTTCCATCGCTCCCAGTATTTTATCTATTTATCTAAAAATTTGACTTCTTGATTTAGAAACTTTTTTTTCTTGACCTATATGTCATCCCTATCTCAGTGACGCATATCTAAGCAATGTTCCACTCAACCCGGCCCATGAGTGATGTCTAATGAAGGTTAATAATGTGTGATGCATGTATTATATATTATAAATAGTACATATTATAATAATTATCAGTCATAATTATATTATATTAGATAATTATGATATATAATATCTGTATGTATATACATATATATATGTATATATATTAATACACATATTTAACATGCTATGTAAACAAGATTTGGTTAAAGCTATGTTATTAGGTTTACACTAATAAGCTTCCAATTCAAAAAATGATTAATCCTAGCTCTTCCTATAGCTCTTAACATATTGATGTACATATATAAGTTATTTTTATACTCTTCCAAAAACTTGTTAACGACTTTTTGATTTATTTTTATTACATTCATGGTATGTATTTTTAAAGAGAAATTTCGAAAAGCAGGCAAAAGCAATTCGTGTAGACAAGTTCTAAGTAGTGGGAGCAAATTGTTTAAGGGGCAAGCTAATTGGTAGTGCGGCCGGATGGAGGGAGTGGGGCATTGTGTACGTACCTTGATGCCTATCGCCTCGGACCAGCTTAATTGAAACTTTAAGCTGCAAGGATGTTTTATAAAATCGCTAATTTAACGCTTTTATCATATTTAGAAATAGACCTGTAACCTTTCTTTTTAATTTAAAGTTATTCGTTTTGTGTTTTTGATCATGTAATTATTTAAATAATATTCCATCAATTTTCTCATATTAATCGAAATATTACTAGTGCATTCGTTTTTTCCGTATGTAGCGATTGAGTCGTTCACTTGGTGGTAAATAATACGATTGCTCACAACAAAAAGGTGATCTTCACAACACAATTTATCTTAAGACAGACAGATATTAGTTCTCATAACCACTAATTTAATTTACTATAGCGGCCTTCAAAACTCTATATGTAAAAATTATCTGGTAACGCCGTGTCTGTACATGGAACTTTTAACTAAAATTCCTTATGTAATGATTAATATAATATAGATAACCCAACAACTATTATGAAATATAAAGCGAGTTCGTCTATATGTTGTCGTATCATAATAAAACTTAGTAGCTTTTTCGTACAGTCTGTCCAGTGACAGATACCTGTAAAATATCAAACGACAGTACCTGATCACTCCGGTTAAATATTTTAAGATAGTTTGAATTGCATGAAATATCAATCATTCCTATGCGATATTCGATGAAATTTTTGGTCTGTTATCGTCTACACGAATATAAAAATAAATGTACGCTTTTGTCGGCGATTGTAATTGAACGATCTCAGTTATAAGTGACCTAAAAGCAGTAAATATAAATGAAATGTAATTATATTATTATAAGATATTTTTATTTGACATACAATAAATTGCATATAACCTTGTTTGATTACCGCCAAAAAAATCACAAAATGCGGAGAATATTTTAATCTTGCTTGAAAGCATGATACACTTCTCTTCTTATTTTGGCTATTATATCATGATCATAGATAGCACGGGGTGGTTCCATAAAAATGACAATTATTTCAAATACTATATATTTTGTATTACTAATCATTTTTATTAAGACTTCAAGAGAAAATATCAAATTTAAAATAAACATATGAAAATACATATTTTATTATTTACTTATAAAAAGAATCTCTTATAAAAACAATGTTAATGTTTAATGCTAATTTTATGGACAGATAACCTAGCATTACGATGCAATTGCGTAGAAAATAAAATGTGTACAATAAAATACAATATTTCTTAAGGCATTTTACAGATAACAATTCCCGATAATGCTATAATTACATGTTTTTATAATTATGCGCAAATTTTCACGTGTATATTTTTTACGCATCGTCTGTTAGCGATGCGCAGTTATGAAGATAACAATCCCAACTATAATTGCGTTAATAAAAAAAATACGATAGAAGTGGATTATATGAGGCGTTGTGTAATGCGTTACACGGGCATCATTAGAGTTCACGAGGAGGTGTTGAGTTGCAATTCTTCCTGTCTATAAAATTTGATGTGTGGCTTAAAGGACAGTTTTTAAACACAAAAGTATCCATTACTTCTCATCTGAGGAATAGTAAAAAATATAAAGATCGTTTAAATGTTTTTTTTTTCTAATCTTTGATTAAATTTTCAAAACGGACATATATGACCGAAAACGAATGTTAGCTACCCAGATAAGATTTTAAAACTTTTCATTTTCTAAAGAGTGCAAACATCTTGTGGAGGAGGAACTTTCTAGGCTAATCGCAAAATAGCAGACCTCGAGCTCATGAGCAAGATTTGTTTTTAACTTCAAAGGCGTAAAGTCCTTAAAAAATGTGGAGCAGGTGTGTTTAAATTGACACAACAATCTATCTAGCATCTATATGACTTGTTTTGTGCTTCGAAGTTATATGTGATTACTTAAAGTCTGTAAACGTCATAAATGTAGGGTATTTTGGCTTTGAACATTATTCTGTCACGGGTAGGATCTTTACAATCACTTTTAATCGTCAATCGTTTAATTACTGTCAGTTCGCAACGGCGTTCTCTATGTAGAACTGTCAAGATACTAAGAGAGGTCTGTTTTTTTTTCGTGATAGTGCAGCCAAATTTAAAATACAGAGTGAACCATTTAAAAAGAGCAATTTATTTCCAAACATGTTCATCCTTTAGATAATCATTTCGGCAGTAGTATGCTTCTTTGCATAAAATTACTTTTACATTTTAAATTTATAAATGAATTAATTACATGGGTTGGCAATTAAATGACAAGATAATCACATTTTAGTAACTGTATGATATCTAAGTTTTAAAAGGTGTAACAAGATCTCAATTTAAGTCTCTGTGCGTGGCCTAAAAGAAGCGGGCAGTTTGCCTTGAGTCGACTTGCAGCTGCTGCACTCGATAAGGAGGGGACTATTTTTGAAACCGCTTTTTGCTCTTATTTATTTATCTACCGGTTTCATTGTGTTGTTATAAGATCGATAGCTGGGATGTTTCTTGCAATCTATTTGAGATATTTTCTTGAAACATTTTTTCATTACACTGTAGCAGTAATGATTAATAGAATGAATATAAATTAATTAATTAATAAGAAATATAATTAATTGAAAAAAAAAAAAATAACAAGTACCACAGACTGTCTTGCTAAAGCTGCCTTATATTTTTTTAGATCGCCTTTTAATAATTGGGTGATGAATGACTTCAAAATAGAAAATCTAATAATGAATACTGAATCTGTTAAACCTATAAAAACAAATTACATAAACTTTCTTGTAACTAAATGTATTGAATGCCTTCGTGCCAAGGAGCCGTAGACAGTAATGAGATTTAATACTTACTTTTAGAAACACGCGAAATACTTATTTGTGAAGTTTGTAATTGTAACATTATTAGTTTCACAATGTTTACAATCGGAAAAAATAAGTCGTTTATTTATTTTTACATAGATTATTTTAACATTTTAATATAGAACTTATTGTAATAATATCTCGAAAACATGATAGTACGCACAGAGTTCGAATAAAGGTTGAGTGAGAAGTAAGCTAAACATAACTGGCATTTTTCTTCTCAAATACAGAAACATGTTTTTCTATAAATTTGTCAATAAGCACGGAACTGTTTTGCTCTAATAAACAAGATCCTATTTCTTTTAATATTTGAACCTGTCAAGAGTTTATTTAGCATAAACATCTAAAACGTAGAAGCATATATTTGTTTTTCGATATTATTAATCGTCTATTGAAATCGTGCAAAAATGTGTGTGGCCCACCGACTAAGCAACTCGTGTTATGGAAAAAGCTATGCCTAACATTTCTCTAAGGGTAGTATTCGGAACGTAGATATTTGGCGAAAAAAGGAAGTTGTGGACAGCACTATCTCTTAAAGTGGCAGTATGCTGGCCATGTCTGCCCATTCGCCGATAGTAGATGGAGAAGGAAAGTCGTGGAGTAAACGCCGTGCAAAAGTGGAGTGCTCTTTCACTAAATGGACCGGCGATTTGGTAAGGACGGCAATAGGCGGTTGGATGAGAAAAGCAGAGGACCGCATGTGGAGGAAGGAATTGGGGAAGGCCTTCGCCTAGCAGTGGACTAAAGATATATGAGGTGTAACTTTATGTAAACTATATTACGTTTCCATGTTTGGTATCTAATTAGGAGGCAATTAAAAACGCCGGAAACAATCTCCGCCGTGAATAAATGCGCAATTAAATATATTTATGGCTCACTAGACACCTGAGCGCGCTCGACTCTACAATGAAACAGATGCCGACGCGCAGATAACACGCACGAAATCATTCACGGCTTTCGTTCCGTTTGATACGACATGGTGAACTCTCTAATTTCAACCATAACACGTTTAACATTCATTAAGAGTGAATTAGATAAAAAATAATCTAGTTGCATAAACTTTTGTACAATTTAAAATTAGACTAGGAAAACATTATCGAGCTTACGCTTGCGTATCAGTACCTATATCTTTGTAATAATATGTGAGTAAATGAAGGTGACCTAAGACTTTTATTCTCTCATTTGTTTAAGTTAGCGACCAGAAAAACAGAAAAACTGTTTCATAATTATAGATTTGGGATATAGGACATAAATATATAACGAATAATAAAATTATTTTACAGAATTTCTCTCTTCTCCACGTTAGTTAAGCGCTCATCAGCGGCTTTTATCATTTGTCGCAGATAAATTCCGTCATGTCGGGCTAACAGAATGCAAATATGGATAAAAACAAACCGACTATAATATACCGCGTAATTGTCGAACAAACACGGCGGCTCGGTGTTGCACGGCGCTTGCTCGGTGCGGGCGCGGACCGGTTAAGGGTAACCGTTCAATTAGCGACACCGAGCGTGCAATTAGGACCGCCGCACACTGAGCCGCAAAAAGCTGCCACCCGCGTGCGACTCTGCCGTATATCGCACGGTGAGATAATCGCCGTAAACACGGACTGCGGTCGCACCATTGCATTAGATAATATTAGACGCTGCCCACTTAGCTGTGTATAAAACAGCACTGCCAATAACGATAGAGATAACGTTCCACATAGTAAATGAGAATAAACTCTGCGGCGTAATAAAGTTAGTGGATCATTTATTCTACCTATATTTATGTGTTGTACCAGTGAATAGATTGTTCATTGTCAAACTTTCCTTCAAATAAGTTGATATGGTAATAAGCAGCTAAAATCAAGCATTTTAAAGTAATCTAAAATCATAAAGGTAAATTTGCTTCAACACATTCTCAACAACTTGTGAATTTACTTTAGAAGTTGGAAACATTCTGATCAAGGAAGCAGCATGCAACATAATTTTCCTATTATCTACACTTCGGAGCTGAGGAACTTTGGTACAAGTTAGAGTTTAGTCCGATATGTGAGGTGAGTGTATTACAGACCTCGAAAACCACTAAATGTTTTCGATCACAGTAGATGTAATTTACTGTTTAATTAGGCGTTGTTTGTTTTAACAAATACGTATTTATTTTATATACATTTTTATAAATATGTATTTATTTTATATATATATTAAAAATTGTTTTGAACGCAAAATACTACAGATCTTAGAAATTGATAAAGTATCAGTGATAGATACATTTAGTTAAAAGATTCGCGGGTTTGAGATAATGTATTTCGCTTTACATTCAACTTACATAATACGTTCAACACGTTCCAGAAAAGCTGTGTAAATCGGCAACCGTGTGCTTTGCAACCGGCGTTTAACAGAAAGTGAGGCAAAGGAATGAAGGCAGTTTTTCGAGAGTAAATTTGTAACGGTAGCGCTCGGTAGCTTTACGACGGACCACAGGGGTTGAAGATAACGCGACGGATATTACGAACTTCTCCATTATACGTGTATTAGTTAAAAATTCACTCGTTCGATAAAAAATCCGTGTTTCACACAACTTTACTGCATCACTTTTGTCAAAATATAACATTGCATCGAAGGTTAAAATTACAAATTATTTTTTATTTTAAATATATTTTCTATTTCAAATGTAATCCAATGTCTAATTTTGAGGCTGAGGTTTAATTAACGAACTTAAATCACTATAAATTTTATGACAGATATTTGTCACACAATTTATATTAATTCGGACCTTTGAAATATTCAAAAAAATATTGCTCTACTCATTAGCAGACGACTAATATCAGAAAAATTTATTCATGAAATATCTATTCACAAAGTTGAAATATGATGTTTTCGTGTTAAATAATTACGTAATTGTAAACTTTATAACTCGCTTTAAGCATGTATAGAAGCAAATCAACAACGTCAATTCGAATAATGAGACTATTTATGTATCGCGTCAAAAACACTGCGGTGTAGACGTACGGCAATGGCCTCTTAAAATCGACAGGCGGCATTTGAAATTCAAATTTCCGATACGATTCTGTATGAATTCGGAGCCATGTCGGAGTTCCTTTACATTATCTATTGTTTGGCCGTGAAAACAATTGATGCCGTCAATTGCGTTTGCAGTGCGCCAGTGAGATGAATATAAAAACAAATATTACATTAACGAAATCTAAGATTTTAGCATGGCAAAAGGTTGTATTAAACGGTTTTTTGGGTTATTTTACTTTTAATTCTACGATTATTATTATTCAAGTTCCGAATGCTGCTGCTGCTAGGCTACTTGGTTCGGTGAAGTTTGAGCTGTTAATCTTTTTGACGACTATTACAGCTTCATCGAAACTGGCTCACGGATCCGGTGATCCGTGAGCTGTCCCATTACATTACTCTGGCCAGAGAAGCTGGCTTAACCTAACTGTCAACTGGCGAGCTACGTGATAGTCGAAGTCGGGGCGCGGGCCCTAACCGCGACTATCGTTTGCCTGTGATGCAATACGTGGTGGCAAGAAGCACCCGGGGTGTTCGAGTGTATCTAGTGTACGCGGTATGCGAGTTTTGTTTCCGTCCCGCTCGTTGGCGAGCAAGACGGGCGACGATTGAGGTGTGTCGGTCACTGGTATTGAAGGTGCATGTGGTGTTGTGCACCGAGACTAACACATTGCGCAGACGTAGCTTGGATAAGCGTGGATTTGGAATCGGCAACTAGTTAACTGTATTAACGATGAGTTTATTTGGGTGGTTCATTCCCACAATGTACGAGAGGACATTCATTGATGGACTGTTCGATCGTGGGAAGCCGAAGGTCACTGTGCAGGTCTATATTTTCTTTTTTTTTATAAAGTTGTCTTTGTTACCTCTTCTGACTTGGTGGTCAGAGACATTATTTGCGTTTTATATTTGCATGCATAATGCTTTTTTGTTTTTACTTATTTTTATATATAATTTATGCTTATATCTATTGCTTTCATTTTATAAACATGTTAATCATAATTTAATGCAATATTTAAAAGTAATCTTAAGTTTATATAATGAAATGTATAAAAATATGGATTCGAATATATATATATTACTAACATTTACTTCTATTTATACATTTCTGTGCTATATATTTACAATATTTAATAAACTTATTTCTAATAGTATCTTGTATAGTGTTTATTTCTATCTTAATGTCTAATTCTATTTCTAAGTCATTCCTTTCTTTCCCATATATTGGACAATAAACTATGAGGTGTGGTATCGTTTCTTCTTTTGCTGGATCACAGATACACGCTGGATTCTCCTGGCATTTGAATCGATACAAATACTCAGAGAATCCACTGTGTTCTGTGAGTGCGTATGATTCGATGGTATCTGGTAGAAAGAGCTTTGTTACTTTGGCTGTTGTGTTTTCTTTGTATCTTCGATTCCATTCGTCAAGAGATTTTATTCGAATTTGTCTCTTGACGAAACGAAAGAAATAGGGCAGATCTATATTCCTGCCGGGTGAAGCGGTTCTGGAGGACCTGCATGGTCTTGACGACCCTGTGCCGATGCATGCGCGTTTGGGAATGAAATCTTATTGTCGGACATCCACTTGGAGATGTCCGACCAAGCATTTTTTACCTATAGGATAATAAGAGGAGGGAGCTTAGGGGCCCGGGCGGTCCCCTGGGATCCGGAGGGGGCCCGGGAGGCCCGCGAAAGGGCAGGCGAGTTGCGGCTAGACGGGCCGGGGGCGGGACGACGCTTACGCTTCACCACTGTGGTGAAGCCCTCATTGTCCTCTTCATTCAAGGGCGGAGCACCCACATGTGCGTGACCTCCGAAGTGCACTCGCGGGAGCACCTGGTCACACACGACAGCAGCTGCAAGACGCCGGATCGATCCCTAGCTATACGCCTACGGGAAAACTCGTGAACCCGTCGAAAATCCCCGTGTATGCCGGCGGCAGCCACGAGGACGAAGCAGAAAAACGAACACAACAACTGCAGTGAAAACTGCGCGAAGCGGTGTCGTAGCACAAAAACACAATACGAGAGCGAACGTGCGGTGTGGGTCGCTATCGGACTGGCACCGCGAATTATGACGTCAAGTTCCGACAAATTACGGAACATATTTATTTTTATCGACTTTTTTCCATTAAAATTGACAATTGGGCTCGGTAAAACGTTTTTTTCAATTTACTTAAATTTCACGGGAATCGCATGTTTAGTAGTGATTTTTTATAATTTTAGCACTTTTTTAAGAAATTTTTCAACTCTTCCTACTCCTCGATATCAGCCGTCATCTTGCCTTAAATTTATCGGTTAAAAATGCATCTCATTATTAGATAACACAAAAGACTTGTTATGAACATGATGTATTAATAAGAAATTTTTTGTTTTATTTTATATATTATAATGAAATTTTTCTGGAGGTACCATTGATTAACTATAAAGCTTTTCAACAAGTGTACGTTTTCTTGAGTGCTTTTATCTTTATTAGAAAAGTGTTAATAGAAGCGCGGTTCCGATAGAACGGTACTACTTACTAACAGGGCTGTTGCTATGCGACAAATTAAGATACAGGTTTGTGGGTGTATATCCATAATAAATAAATTTTGTCCCAGACATCGTCGAATATTTTTTTTTTCAATAAATTAAAAGTATACGCTGTAGAAAATCTTTTACGCATTGTAATTACAAACATATTATTAAAACTGTATTAGTTTGATACAATCATAATAATATTTGCAATTCACGTCACAATAAAATTTGGATTGACATCTTACTAAAATTTGTTACCATTAAGCTTGAACATATAAATCAGCAAGTATAAGCGAAGGTTTGATATAATTATAAAGATATATTAAAAATTACCATGAGTGTAAAAATGATACAAATATGATTAAGTAACATGCACTCTTTTTATATTACTAATTTAATATTTAGCTTATTATTATGCAAAAACAGTAATGCTCTGCGTATATAAAAATATTTTAATTTTATATAGACATTGATTGCGAAGAAGCACAGATAATTATTCAATGACCCAAATACTGTTAAGCAATGTTAGTAGATCATAACAAACAAAAAAGGCAATTTGTCGTTGCCAATGTTTGTTCAGAATACTTACCCGAATTAATAGTTAGTTTGTTTTGCGGATTGCTTATTCTATCACAAGATCTTTAATTTTTTATTTAGTTTGAAATGTAAAGAATTTACTAATATTTAATTAGAAGTGAACGTCCATATATTACAAATTTGATAATAAACATTCTACATAAATTAATTTAGTTCAGTTATCTGTAAATGTTATATCAAAATAATGTTGGCAAAAACACAATAGCTTACTACGGCTATTACGATAAATTGTCTTGATTTATAGATAAAGTATTATGAACTTAATACATTAATAAAAAGTGATGTGCGAAAGCTACATTGTTTTTCAACACTACCGATGTTATACCCATAACATTAGACCCCTAAATATAAATAATTTATTAAATGAAGTTGATTGTGTAAGAGAATTTCTGTATTATCAATACAAATAAAATTAAAATTTAGCAGGATTTTTGTGAACTGCGCATTAGGAAGCGCCGTGTCAACGACCGCAGAGGTGTGACGCAACCAGAATTACAAATCCGTAGGCAACAAACGTCTGCAAAATGAGTCGTGGAAATAACGAGC
This sequence comes from Pharmacophagus antenor, assembly GCA_018245475.1. Classification (NCBI taxonomy): domain Eukaryota; kingdom Metazoa; phylum Arthropoda; class Insecta; order Lepidoptera; family Papilionidae; genus Pharmacophagus; species Pharmacophagus antenor. Next base: position 201 of record DWQX01001620.1, on the reverse strand, counting down.
AAAAAAAATATACTGAGTATATATATTATAGCACATAAATTTACATCATATTTTATACATATCATATTCGAAGCCATTATATATATAGTTGAGAAAGATTTAATACTCCATTCATTATCATTTTATTATATTTAACATTATTATGTTATATTTGTTGTTTTACTATTTACTATATTATATATTTATTATATACTATAATAT
>DWQX01001619.1:0-26604 GCA_018245475.1 Pharmacophagus antenor | reverse complement strand
TGGGTAGAGTATCCAATTTAGGATTAAGACTCCACCATGAAAAAAAACATTCACCTCTTAAATACTAAATTGAGTAGTGTTTTAGTTAATTATATTTTTCCATGATAATACCATAATAATATAATCCAATTTTTCCACATCACTAATTTAACAGACTAATTAAAAAGTCTGCTGTCTATCCCCGGTAACTACTCAGAACATGAACAAAATCCGTACGTGTCATGTACGCTATCGAATAGCCTAATGTTATTTCGATGTGAAGTAGTCGCTATAGAGTGGTTTAGGAAGGCCTGAGAAGCAACTTCCCTCTTAAGTAACGTATTCACTCTAACAATAACAAGTCTTCATTTCCCTTATCGAGCGTTAAGCTCGTTATAATAATTGTTATGTCACCGAAATGTTATTATTTATTTATGTAACAATTGTGAGATATTTTTATTATGAATTACATTGCGTTTAATATTTGTGAGAACATTACCAATACTTTTGGTAAAGAGAATTTATTAAGTGCTTGTCTTCTGTGACTTTTGGATTTTATTATATATCCCGAAACTAGTGGTAATTGTGGAAAACCTAGCGGAATAGTAGGAGGTTGGAGAAGGGCTACCGGCGGGATCGATATTCAAATACGAATCATGGAACAATGCGCCGCGTTGAATTGTTTTGTTATAGGATCAGGCTGAGATACCAAAATTACGTTTAGGAATCTTTTTAAAACGTACATTGACATCTTCACCTCTTTATCACTCCAAGGTTATACGCGATACTGTTGACCTCCAATGTGTTTTTTTTTTGTAAATTATAGGCAAGAGTTGAAAGAGAACTCTCCTTCATAATTGACTGCGTAATAAGGCTTACTTTGCCAATTGATAGCACACAGAAAAAAAATAATATTAAGTTTATTACATGCACTTTACCATATAGCTACGGTACTCTTTTTAAAGGTCTGTTTTAATATTACTCGTACTTTCAATTTCAGATAATAAAATGGAAAAGCGGAATCAAATGTTATAACAGATATAAGTTCACAAAACCTATATCATACGAAATGTATCTATAAGCGTTATAAATACCGGTAGGTATGTTAGAAGCTTGTAGTTGTTTGTACTGACGAGACTCAGTACACGCATAATGGTTTTTTATACAGTAAAGATTTGTAAAGAGGAATACATTATTAAGCATGGATACTGTGCCATTTTTAATGCTGCTAATGTTTCCGAATGCGGTAATGAAATTTTTATTTATGATATTTTCAAGGTTTTTGTACTTTTGATGAAGGTTAGAAACCTTGTGTTGATTATTTTTTACGAGTATAGAGCTCTAAATCTAATATCGCAACTATACACATATAATGCAGAATTTGTGTAGATCAGGGACTGTGTAAACGACCCTTTCGCGGCCAATGAACGCGGTGACTTTGATAAAGGACGGCCGTCGTAGGCCTCACACCACCAAAATATGCCTCCTAGGCTGCACCCTTGACGAACCACCCAATGAAGTTTAAGGGAGGCAATTCACCAACTACGAGTAACATAGTACGCATTCATTATATAGATATATATATATATTATTACCTTGACTGAACGTTGCATTTAATTTTATATCTGTACCCCGTAGGGTGTGTATTTATTTTATATGAATTATTGTTATGAAAATTAGTCGAACGGTCTAGAAGTAAAAATTGGAGCTATATTTACCGCTAATTTATAACAAACTGGATATTAATTAAGAAATGCTTTCAAGGATTAGTATGCTCAAACAATTTATGACAATATATAGTTTTTATTTATTACAAAAATCTCGAAATTTTCATTATCAAATAAATTGTTTATAGAAAATTCTGTCAGCATTAATTTGTAAGTTTAAATCAATTAAATAGAAAGAGCCTTGATACCTTCCTATTTTTGAGATAGAGAATTACTAACCTTTAAATACAATGCAAATATTTTAGAGGAAAGTTCCGAAAGAGGTAGACTACTTCAATATTGTGTTAAATATTTCGTTTAAAGTAAATAACAAATCGTTTAAACTTATGTATTACACTGCCTTTCTCTAGATTATTTAATAATGCTTTAACAGAACGAAATTGTCAAACATGTGGATCCAGTCTCACGAATATCATGCATATTGAATAGCAAAAAAAGTTACATTTCTAATGATTTCCAGTTGGAAAAAAGCTACTTAAGTAATCATTAAAAACAAATGAAATATTCCTTGAATTATAAAATTACATCCAAACCTTAATTGAATGATTAATTTTAATATTTTTTTTTATTTCAATTTCAACATTTTTATGTCAAAAGTTGAGAGAACAATATTTTTTTTACTGCGTCCGTAGTGCAGTGATTTACCCGCTTGCCTTGTTACACGGAGGTCCCGGGCTTCTATTCCCGCTTCATAGGAATAGTGGAGGTATGGATGGTGGCAGAATTGTTCAAATCGTCCTAGCTGGCTACTATTTCCTATGTCAATCTGCCACCTTTACAGCATTGCTGTGTTCTGGCAGTCATACATGAGAGAGCCAGATATATTGTGTGAGATCACGCTTCACCATTTATGGCCTCAGTGTTACTTAACATTATATGAAATCGAAGCTATGAGTTAGAACAGGAATTCCTAAAACAAAAATTTTTAGGCGCCATCTATACGCCTTTATAGCAAGTAGCATCGCTGTTGTAATACTACGTATTAGTTTCGTAGTCTTTTCATAATATTACGCAAGATGTCGCCTTACAACAAATATTTTACTATTATATAATAAAATTATTACGGTATGTATTTGAATGTCACAATACAATAAATATTCACTTAGAAATTTTAACATAAAAACTGTAATTTGTAAAGTAAATATTTCTTAACAACAAATTAATACTATTTTCAGCCGTTGAAAAGAAATTTCTCAATTTGGTTATGTTATTTTATGTTTGATCATCACGTACAACTTTTAAATTCATAAAATAAATTTATAAAATAAATATTCTTATGACTGGAAAAGGAGAAAATATTATTGACCTTCAAAAAAGCAAAAAGCTTTTCAAGAACTACGATACATTCAGTTTTGAGTCGTTATGCACATATTTTACAAAATGTATAGCAGTTAAATTTTGTAATGATATAGAGTTGTGTTCAAAGAAATGAGTGCTCTCTAAGAATATGTCATTTATATGTGTATGGATATCAAATTATAAAAATTAGAAACTAAAAAGAGTGCAATAAAACTGTTATTTGAGAAATGTGTAGTTATTCTATAAAACCTGCGATATAATTTACATCATCATATATAAGACTAGCTTAATTTGTGAGTTTTCTACAAACTAACCTAGTGACGTAATAAAGTTATATAGTTTTTAATAATAAAAGAATATTTTTTCCTCTTGTGCTCATTTATATGATCTTCCAAGATTGAATATTTTAATAGTAATGCTTTGAGCTATCTGAGACGATGTGATATAATTTTTCATGCACATCTTTCGGCAAAACGTAACGTTAATATAGTAAAAGTATCACTTTTAGGTTTTATGCAAATCTGATTTATAGGTTCCTTAATTACCTGTGCACATTTATTTTAGCCTTGAATCGACGAATAGCTTTAAATCGGAACGGTGTTACACACTTCAATGATTAATTGATTAAAGCAGTTGCTTTATTGCAAAATCAAGGGCAAAGGCTGGACTAATTCGAATGCTTGCTATATTTTGAAATACACCAAGCATTTGAATTAGCCCGGCAATGTTGTAACACATTCAAGATATTGTTTATTAGAAAAATAGAATAGCACCTCTAGTTTTTTTTTATAGGATATAGGCAACATTTGGCCTCAATTTCAAAAAATTACAATGAGGCCGTAGATGGTGAAGCGTGTTCGCCCAGAACACATCTGGCTGTCTAATACCAATACCAGACTACTAATACTAATATCAATGCCGTTATGGCGGCAGATTGATATTGAAGGTTTGAAAAACCCTGCCACCATTCAAACTCCACCATTTCTGTGGTCCGGGAATCGAACCCCGGACGTCCGCGTTATATGGCACGCGAGTAAGCCACTGGGCCAGGGACGCAAATATAGATATACGATTTTTTGTAATAAGTTTTTATTAAACATACAAACAGATAATATAACTACCGATACACTATGAATAAAATAAATTAGCAATAACATAAACATTAATTAATTTACACACTAATTCACTTTTTTCTTAGCTTTAATTTTGGTTTGCACTTTTCTTGTCTCCTTTTCTTTTTTTTCCCCATCCTTATTGTTGATATTTGGGAGGAACTAAACCTGTTTAATTGTCAATAACAACTAATTAAGTTTGTATGCTGATATCAAAATTATTTTCATTTTTCATTTTCGTTTCATATTTTTCCATTGGACAACTGCTTTATTCCTCTATTTCATGTCACATACCAACTCAAACATCATCAAGTAAAACCTTCATACACAACAGTAACATTATTTCATCAAGTTGTCATCTACTATAATTTCTCTATGGTAATTTTGACTTTACAAAGTATTTTTTTTTCAAATAGCTCATAAACCTATACATACTATTATATTATTTTATATATTCAATGTAACGTTAATAAATGTTATATTTAAATAAATATTACCTTTATATCATAACTAAACAAAATGTACGACCTACACAACGAAGACCATTTTCATTTTTCTAGCAAATTAGATATAAATTATATTTAATAGTCTAAATTACAATGCAACAAAAAGTACTAACTATTCGACTTTATAACAAGAATAAATATCATTAAAGTATTAAAATGTTATGCTTTTCGATTATTATTCCTATTAACTATCGAAAAACACGAACCTGATGTTGTATTTATGTTAATGTAGATAGCATTAAATTTCCATGCACTATTTTTAGCTATAACAATTTGAAATATTTAACACTAAGTCGAAAAATCACTAACGTAAATAAATGGGAGAGTGCGAGCGTGTACCATGAAGTGTTTTGTACTATAAACGTCGAAATATCACGTTTGTTATAAGTATTACATTATTCATATTCGCAGTTATAGCGGCAATAGAAACAAACAATATGTGATAATTTCAAAGTTCCATCTTCGTGGGATAGAGCCCGCTAATAAAAGATCAGGCAGACCGACAGACGGCGATAGCTTACTAATACGGCTCCAATTGTCCTTTTTGGGTACCCTAAAAAAGATTGAAAGTGTAATAGAATAATACTACACATGCTTATATTATAATTTTATGTTCAGGTTCAATCCGAACTCTTGTGATAGCTACCAATATCAATCTGTCGCCATAAAAGTATTCTACCAATAGTCAAACAGTCTGAATATTCTGGGCGGGCACGCTTTATCACCTACGGCCCCGTTTTCATTAAACAATGTACAATTGAGGTCAAGCATTAGCTCATTGTTGATAAAATCTGGCAGGAAAGGTAGATATGACACAACGTTCTGTTACAATTGTATGTAGGGTTATTGTTAAAAAGTTATTAGTCGAAATCTAAGATCCAACTTATAACACAATATTCCACCTGTAACAGTCGGGAAAAGCTTTCATATTAAAATCACTGTCTTTCTTTACAGAGACTATCTAACAAAGGTGCAAATATAACCATTTACCCGGTATATAGGCAACCAGAACTAATGTTATAAACTATAGGGTTAAGGATTTTATACATTACTTTTGTATTTTTCGCTATACATCGACTGCCTCCGTAGCGCATTGGTTTGGCCGCTTGTCTTGTAATGCGGATATCCCGGGTTTGATTCCCGGGCCTCAGGAATTGTGGAATCTGGATGGTGGTACGATATTTCAAGCCCGCCAAGCTAGCTACCACCCTCAATATCAATCTGCCTCCGTAACAACATTGCCACATTTATTCTGGACCAACACGCCTCACCATCTACGATCTCATTGTAACTTAACATCAGGAGAAATTGATGCCGTTAGCCCATAAGCGATAAAAACAATACACCACTGCGTAAATCCTTAAAGGCCTATAATATATTTTGAATTAATTGCCATCAAAGCAGAGTTTCCCATTTCGCAGTTCCCGGGCAGTATTTACAATTTGCATAGTGATAAGGTTTTTTCAAACGACCTGGTTAGTTACTATTTTTAGCATCAATATGCTAACATAACAACATTGTTGTGTTCCGGTAGTGATACAAGTGAGAGCCTCGTTGTCATTTCACTTGCTAAGAAATTGCGTTCAGATGTTATCCCTTTGACTATAAACAAAATCATTTATAGTCGCGTGACCGGCTTATCACGTCGTTTAGATAATTGTTTTAGGAACAACTACATATTATACATAAACTCATACATTGGCATTGCACTGATAGAAGCCGTCAATGTATAATTTATATAGAATATAATTTGTTTAATTAAGTGATTTTGATGAATGGGGATTTGAAAAAAAAAATGGTAAAAAGTAGTGATTTTTGTTTTTTAAATAATTATTTTTTTTTCTTAACTGTCGCTCCTTCATATCTAATTTATAGAACATATAAAGACCTTATCAACTTTCGTAACAGAAGGTTAATTGTTTAATGGTCCTTAAAAGTTATGGTATCAAGTTTAAAGTGGTTAAAAGCGATTATGTACAATTGTAGCCTGTTTTGACCAATACCGCCCAGAGGAAGTCCGTTAATGGCTTCAAGGAAAAAGTTTTGTCACACATGAAAGGCGGCAGCGAATGAGGGCAAAGCACCCACACAGAATTACAATGGAAATTACGCGGAATTCAAAACTAGTTAACATGACATTATTACGACAGTGGTCAAGTAATTAGAATACTGAATTACTCGTGTCAATGTAAATTTTACCACTAAGCTATAAAATATTTTTTTATTACCTTCCTTTTCGATTTAATTATATTGTTTTACATTACATTCTCGTAACACTATGTTTACGAGACGGGACAATTTGCCGCAACAACGTTCATTAAAAATATCGCTTTACATGTGTCTGAATTTTAATTTTTTTATTTGTTATGGCATCTTCACTTTGTGTCTTTACTAGAAAAGGAAATATAAGGAATAATTAATGATCCAAATACCACAGCCTTAGATAAGAAAGCACGTAAAAATGTCCGTAAATTTATTGATAAAGTTAAATATATCAATGTCGTTATCCAGAAGTTGTTAACTTTTGAAATGTGCCGATTATTAATAACAATGTATAAATCACATTTTACCAAGATTTAAATATGGATCAAGAATCTGAAATTATTAATCTCTGTTATAATAAGATGAAATATATGTGGTACACATAGATAGATATGGAAGGGTTAAACTATTTGGGAACGCACATCCTGTCAACTATTTGATCAATAGCGTAAAAAATAATTTTTCACATTTGACAGTTTTATTGTTGTCCACTTTATAACAACTTTTTTTTTATCAGAAATAGACTAATACTTGTCCTTAATTTCACATGATGTTAGGTCGCAACGAAGTCGTAGTTGGTAATGCGTGCTCGCCTAAAATGCTCTGGCTCTTACATGTATGACAGCCCTGACATAGCAACGCTGTGGCGGTATGGCGGCGGGTAGAGGTGATAGGAAACCAGGCATGTTCGAAAAACCATACCACCATCTAGACTCCACTACTCGTGAGGCATTTAAATCGAACCCAGGACCATGTTACATAACAAGCAGTAAAGCACTGAGTCGTACTAATAGATGGCGCTGCAGCACAGTTACTTAACATCTATTCGATCTTCATGAAAATTGATAGAATCAAGTAGAGTACTACTGTAGTTTTTAGCAGCCCCTCTCAAAAATATTTTTATGTTGCCGCTTCTTAAAAAGTGCTATGGATTTTTATAAAATGATGTATAATAAAAGATGATCACGGGTTCATTTTAAGATTTTTAGAAATATTAATAGATTAAATATTTTGTTGCCTTACTATCTACGCGATTATAGTGTGCGCCAACTAAAATATAAATAAATCATAAACGAATCAAAACTTTATTATTAGACATTAGGGTTTATGATTAGTTATACTGGTACATGTTTTAATACGTTCTCCACATTGCAAAATATTAAATATTATATAAATGTATAAGTACGTTTTCTTCCCGATTCAAGATCTGTACTTATTGTTGTACGAGGTATCGATTTATTCGTCAGTAGCACACGGTGACGTTATTTAAACGTACGATCTCATAATTTTTATGGATCACGCGGTCACAAGTGTCAAGTGACGCAACCGCAGCGGGCCGGCGCGTTTGCGAAACGGCAGGCGAGCACCGGCGACTGCCGCGACCACGTCTGCCCCGTCTTACATAACACTTTCTTTACCAGCTAAACGCTCGATTAGCCTTTATATTAATTCCAAATTATATATTATTTTCGCAATATTTGAACCGCTACTTGTTTTGGTTCTAATTCATCTATGATAACATTTACGTATTATATCTACAACTACTATAAAACAGTGTATAACCTGTTCGTGCGTGAAGATTGCAAAAACTTTTCGACAGAAAGTTCAATTTATGTTGTTTCTACATTTGATACAAAAATACTAAATATGCATCCTATAATTGTTGAAATTTTTAACAACTTTATGCAATCATAAATTGTAATTGTTGTATCACATTAAACTTTAAAGACAAAATATTTTGTAAGACTATTAATCAATAGGTAGTGCGAACAACAGGTAGACGAATCCATCGTAAAATGTTATGATATACAACAGACGTAATATCGCATGTAATCACAGGTATTTCATCGCATGTTGTAGTTTAACACTAAACTTGAATACAGTTATAACCTCAACTACAGAAGCAAAATAGTTAGTTATATATAAGTAATCGATTCAGTGATCTTGACCCGCTTGTTTTATTCGCACTAACAATGAAACCGTGTGTTTTGTGTGACGTTAATTATTTTTAATAAAAAACATATTATATAATTTTAAATAGGCGAGACACAAGTATACGAAATTCAATATACAGTGTAAATATTGTTAATAATTATAATTTTTTCAATTAATTTCCACTTAGCCTTCCGCCCAAGGTTATATTACATCTTAAATATATTTTAGTAATAGGAATGTTTTAAAAATGTTTTATGTATGACATTGACAATAATATAATCTGCATATATTTACAAAATAGACACTGTTTGTATCTTCTTCGCAAGAGACTGTAGACATATACCAATAGAAAGCAATAATTGTTTCGCCAAACAAACTGCATAAATTACTGTTTTTCGGACGGAAAGAAGCTGAAACTAGTTATATTATTTAGTCAATTCATAAAAATAAATGGATCAACACAACATCAGATGACTATGGTACCTATTTCCTCTATTTTTATGTAAAAAACAAAATAATGACTTAATGAGGTAAAATTTAAGAAGTGAGTTCCGACCATTGTATTTACGCGCAATATGGCGGACTACGCAATCAAAGCGATGACAAAGAATGTCACACGAGGACTCAACCGAGAGCGTAACGGACACCGATACGGTAATTGATTCTACTGCATCTCATTCTCATCGTGAACCAAAGCTACCACGGTACGTACACAAAGCGGCCGCATCGAGAGGTTTCATTGTGACGTAATGTTGTTACAGTGCTCGCTCGGCACTGTGTTACGAGAACGGACAATAGAGTCGACTCAAATAAGAAAGGCGCACCTCTTTGCATAAGTATGCCGCTAAAAAACCAATGTGTATCTCGAAATGCTTCCGTTGTTCTCATTTCTATCATTGCGATACAAATAACTTACTGCAAAAACATGTTGTTACAGTGAACTTGTATCTTTTAAACGATAGCGATTTTTTTTTTAATTTGGAAATAAAACAGATTAGAAATGTGTCATTTATTTCATTCAGCATACAATTCGTGTTGCCCGCTATTTATTTTACTAACATCTATCAGCTCATAGGAACTGGATGCATATAGCCGAACATCGGATTAAGTGGCGTTATTCGGGCATATGTCTTGTAGTGAAATGCCGCTAGACAATAGAAATATCTTATATATGGCTAGGCACATATTTATTTCAAGACTGGCACAAAATTTATATTAGAAAGAAACCCTCTAAGTTAACTGTATATCATATCGTAACCTTAGCATGAAAACGACCTGCTAGCATTATTGCAATTTGTGGAAATTGGGTAGAGAATCCTTCAAAACTTACAAATATAAATGTATCTATCACGCGTTCTGTGAAATAAATAAGTAACTATTTATTCTCCTTTTCACAACAGGTAGGTTCCATTTCAAAAACTGTATAGCACGATCATAAATGTTATTAAGTTTAATTCTAAGTATGTGTACAAAAGCTTCTAAATTACTTAAAGTTTACTCAAAACTAACAAGAAACACGATACTTTTTTTTGAACAACGTACAAAAATAAGCCGTGCAAAAAACATTTATCTCATAAAAATACGATCATTTTAAATTATGTTGTGTGATTGTTATTATATGCTCTGTGGTATTAAAATAAATGGCAAAAAAGTAATTTTTTTTCTCGCCACGTAACTTCTTGACTGGTACTTGACGAAACGGATCTCGAAGAATGATTCTGTATTCATATGATTTTACTAAGTGGTTTCTATTCAATAACGTTACTAATAATACATGATGTTCAAATTTCACATCAAACTTATTTTTTTCTAAATATTATAGAACAGAGACAATTGATAGGAACTTAAATTGTCAAATAAGTTAGATTGAAGAACCATCAGAAAAGTAAGCTCGTTACAGGATGATATTCTGACTAGTTAGAGCATTGATATACGCATGACAAGAAAAATCTGGAGGAGACTAAAAAATAAAAACTAGGTTAAAAAAAAAAGAAAGGATCTTTCAACTCGAATCATATCATTAGAAAGCTCTGGAATTACTAATTATAATGATAATTCTTGGGTAAAAAAAAACAAATTTGATAGAAAGAGCCATGAAAAAGGTAACAACTAAAACCTTAGTTTTAAAGTGTCAGGTTCCAGGTTTTAATCTATTTCGTTTTAATATATTAGACTGGATGTAGTCTGCTAAATTTCTTATATTTGTGTTTGAGCGATTTCTATATACAAGAAGAAATTTGTTGCTAACTCAGCATCTAATAATGAAATTAATCACGAAATGAGGTTAACAAATGTAAATAAATTCTTTACTTAAAATAATATACAACAAAATATGAAGTTGGTAAACCTTTACACCCAATGATAAACATTCATAGACTATATAGGTATCCCATTTTCAAATGTATGTCCATAAATATTTATGCTCTTACCGGTATTCGTTATTTTAGCAGGCATTGAAATAATGTTTATGTCAATAGCTCCATAAAATTTTGTAAATGTAAATTGAAAATAGCTCGTACAATACGTTGTTAAAATATATTACATGAAAAATAAGTATTTTCCCAGAAATATATTTAGGCACGTAGTCACCGACAGTGCACCGACAATAAAAATAAAACATCAACAAACAAAGTTACATACAACAGAATTAAAAATCGGAAACATTTAATTAGTAGTGAATGAAATAAATATTATGAATTTAAATTGTTACATGATATGAACTATTAGGTAAAACAATTAAAATAGTCGGTCATAGCATTAGGACAACGGTCACTAGAATGTGTCGGAAGCATTCGGTTAATATAAAAACACCGAAATTAGTGATATAAATACCGATTATACTAACTCAGAAAGATTGTAAGAGTAAGGCGATTATTAAAAACGACAAAATAAACAAAAAAGTAAAATTTACGTAATGCGCATGTTATGGCCTATAATCTTGACGGTGGTCTTGTTAGCTATGTGCCAACATTGAAAGATCAAACAAAGTACATTTCATGATATTTAACTTTCTGGACGCCAAACATCAAGTATGTTGTAGGAAAGAACTGTTATGTATTACTTATATTAGAGTATACACAATCTCTTACTTTGTGAATATAAGCTAAATAATGGAAAAGTGAGACATTTTTGATAGCATAGTCAGAAAATATAATTTTTATTCATTATTTTTCATTTATTATATTGTTTTTTTAATATTTTATTGTAGATTTCATTTAAGTCGCGTTATACGGCAAGCTTAGTACATGTGTCCAATATGGATGATAATATTAATTAATAATAAATTAAACAATATTGCAAGAGGAAAGTTATTTAACTATTTTTATTATATATAAATATTTACATTTCTTTATTTACTATTTTTAATGTTTGTATTACCTACCTTAGCTTCACAAAGATAAAGAATCAAGAGCATTAAGTTTATTGCATTACTATTTTTGTTTGTTTTTTTGATTAAAAAGGTATTAAATAATCTTTTCACTTATAATGGTAATGATCTAATTGTGATCAAATGGTTTAAAATTAATTAATTAAGTAAATGTCGAATATTCTTAATGAAATGTGCGTAAATTTTTATAGTTCTGGGAAATCGTAAATATTAAAACGAGCTTACGTAATCGAAACTAATGAGTTTTCGTAGTTTAGTAGTATCAAATCGATTTAATATAGGCAAACGCTAGTTTTATGTTTATGTTTCGCCTGTTGTTACGACATCAGCACACGCGAGTTTTGCTCTAAATGTTCAAGCAGCATACGAGGCTTGCCTTATTACATACCTCACCCCTCGGCTTGTAGCTAAACGAGTTTTATGGCGTCCGTGTTCTATATACAATTTATGCTGTCGACACGTAAGTTAATCAGCAACGATCACTTTCACCTTTTCTATTTATAATACTTAAATAGATAAAAAGAGAAACGATTCATTATTTACTTTTGTGAACTTTCTGATATTAATTGGTCCGGAGCAAAAAATTTAAAGTTTTGACCGGGTTCGTGACGTAATGGTTTACCCGCTTACCTTGTAACGCGATTGTTCCGGGTTCGATTACCGCGCCACAGGTTTAATGGAGTTTAGACGGTGGTAGGGTTATTGCACCTACCTGGCTAGCTACTGCAATCAATGTCAATCTACCGCCATAATCGCATTGCTGTGTTCCGCTAGTCATACATGTAAAATGTATATTCTATGCAACGTGTATTTTGGGCAAACATGCTTAACCATTTATATTGTTATTTAACATCAGATCATTATCATTTAAATTGGCCTTTCACGATATCGTTGATAGTTAAATATTGAATAAACAATGTCTTCAAAATAAATGCTTTAAAAAGTTATTTAAATATTGTTTAAGATTCATAAAGCCAATCAGAAATGTGAATATGAAGGAAGATTGACTGTTTTCGGACAGCCCTTTCTGTTCGCCGAACCAGACTCTTATAAATCTTGAACCCGCATTGATAATGATTTAGATATTTATAGTGGTATATATTGAGGATATTGCGAAAAGTAATAGATACGAATGTATGAAAAAATTGTACATGGTCTTCATTTAGTACCGGCTTTCATTGTCACACATTATCTTTTCTAATAGAAATTCTCAATTTTTTTTACTGCTCTATGACGTAGTGGTTTATCCGCTTGCTTTGTAACATCGAGTTCCCGGGTTCGGTTTCTGGGCTACAGGAGTAGTGGAGTTTGGATGTTGGTAAGATTTTTTGAATGTCGATCTCCTGCTATAACATCATTGCTTTATTCCGCAGTCATACATGTGAGAGCCAGAAGTATTTTGGGCGAACACGATTCACAATCTACGGCCTCATAGTCACTTACAATCACGTGAAATCGAGGTCAAATATTAGCTTATAACCGAAAAAAAAAAATTACGTAAACTTGTGACATATACGGAAATCTATATTCTACTTTAATTTACATTACTTTTCTTATGTTATGCACATAATGGTGACAAATGATAGACGCACTTACTGTGAACACTTGACAGATTCAATAATTTTATTATAAATATTTTATATCAAACTGACATCTTCATAAAATAATATTAACCATTACATTTGTTATTTAAATCTGTTCACCAATGCCTTTCTTTTGAAATCTGTCATATAAAGTACTACGTACTGATAACTGTACATTATGTACTCCACTCCGAAACACGATTTTATTCAAACTCATTGAATATTTAATACACACCAAAATTTTGACATTATGATGTCATTTTGTAATATTTATGTCCTCATTTTCTTCTCAGGACCGTACCAATTATGTTTTATTAAGTTCCCATCATTGAAGAGTAAGTCAGATCTATAACCTACTACGTTGCTTAAAAACAAAATATAATTTCTAATTGATATACAATATGGTATATGTTTGTATAATATAAATAAATTTGTTGTATTGTTTAGACATAAACTTGTTACCGAGTTATATTGATGGTAATTCTACTTTAAAATAAAACAAAATACTGTATAACAAATAGTCGTGGTATAAAAAAGGTAAAAAAATTTACAACCTTATAAAATTTCTAATTGGTATAAACACGAAGATTTTACGTATTTATGACATAGAGTAATCACTTCAGACGTTTTTTAATTATGTTACGTTGAAACTGTTTTATTTGGACCCAGTAAACCGATTACCCAGTTGCATCGTTCATTGGTAGAGATGTTCTGTGCCGATGACAAGTTTTGCTATCAAGTGAAATTTTTTACAACCCGAAAGCGTTGTCACGTTTATACAAGCCATATGGTGTTACTGCATTACTAGACGGACAGTAATAAAGAGAATTCACTAGATATCAAGAATGAGGACGCGTAGTTCGTTCGTCAAGTTTATTATAATAATTTGAAAACTTTACATCTTAATATAATTTTGTGTACCAAATTAAGAAAGAGTTTTTATGTAGGAAGTATATATTGTGAACAAGTTCCTTTAAAAAAACACTTTGAATTTATTGCATTGGTACAGCTAGAGATCAGCATTATGAATACCAAAGCGGTATCGATCTATAAAGTATAAAAATAATGGATTGAAATAACAGTTTATAACACTGAACTCTGAAAGTATTAAACTGATCATTATTAGAATTTGCGATCTGTAAATAGAATTATTCATTGTATTCCTTATTAAAATCAAAAGAACAAATATATATATAAAATTCTGTCTCTCTGCTGTCTTTATACCTTTCTTTTTGCAGCTATCAAACTGTAGATTCTACTAATTCTATATATTGCTAAAGCAGGTATTTCATGTAAATTCAAAAGAACACTTTACTTAGTTTCATCCCTGATTATAAATGAAGATAAACTGATAATGTAAAAAATAGCAACTTTCCTAGCCTACGGTTAACTTACGATAGATTTTATGGCCTTAATTAAATTATTTCGGATTTTAATTGCTAAATCTTATATTTAACTTTTATCTATTGGAATACATTTTGGATTCTGTAATAAATATACTTGATCTAATGAAATAGTGATAATAACTGTATTGCCGTCCTAGCAGGTGTAAGAACACGTTTCCTGTCAATTTTAAAACTATTATAATGATTATCAGTAAAAACGTAACGGTTTCCTTCAACTTCCACGATTTGCAAAATATACCCCGAAGTTATATAATATGAAGGGCTAGGCCGGTCAGTGTGCCGTGTGAGTTGACGGAAACAGAAGTGTGTCAGTGGGTTCCGTCTCGTGAGGCGCCTTACATGTAGGCGCACCATTATTTTGATATTTTTGAGATTGTTGCGTATGATAAAGAAAAAACAACAAAGCATTGTAGATGATATGCTTATAACTACAAAATGTATCGATAAATTTATAAATAACCATTGGTATCCTATTCACGAAATGATTTTAACATATGTCTTGCAGATATTTGTATTACACAAACTAATGTTTAATTCTACAGAAATTATTGTTGCGATGGCACTTTGTCTACCTTCTGTAATACATATGATACTCAACTTGAAAGTATCTCCATTAAATTGAATTGGTACAATCACTTTCAATCGTTACTCGTTTTATATTACGTAACGCATCCTTCTCTGGATCGAGCTTTCAACGGGTTTTTCTTATTTTATATAGTACTTACAAGTTATAAGAATGCCTACTTACGAAGTGCATGTTTTAATATTAATCATTCCATCATAATCAAATATATAATATGCTTCTTTGCATAAAATTACTTTCACAGAACATTTCAATTTATTGATAGTAAGAATTTTTTTTATAGTCAGAGTGCGCAAAGGAACAACCAGATCATGTCATGAAAAGTCATCACCGTGGCCCATAGACAGCCACAACTCTGAGCAGGTAGTCGCAGGTGCGTTGCCGACCTTCAAAAATTATTTAATTTGGTAATAGAAAAATTTATTACATCGTAAAATTATTTGTTATACAATTGTATACACTGACAAACGAAATTAACTAAATTTCACCACTTTATGGGGCCTTATATTGGGCACGTCGGTTTGTTCCTATTATTTACAGCACCATCGTTTGTCTTAAATTTATTTTTATAAGCATAATCCTTCATAAACAGAATGATAATATATAATCATAATAATTCTCTCATTTAGTTTAAATTAATTATTTTTTTTTATTGACTCCTTACTCCTGGTGCTCAATTTATTCTTTTTTTTGTTATTCCGGTATATCATGGCCATCTTATTAGTGCGCAACACAGCAGGTGGCTGCGCTGCCATCGTAATTACAATGCTGTTAGATAATATTAGTGACCTTTGCAATATTTCACTTCGATCGTGTACGCATAGAATACTAATCGAACACGCATATTGAATATTCGATTATTGTCTCCATCAGAATACAAAAAATCTAATCTTTTTAAAACTTATTAGTTCTGTTTAATTCAGCATTTAAAGTAATCTCGACAGTATGAAGTAAGTTTTTGATTTTTTTTTATATTACTTGACTTTACTATCATTGTACAGTAATTGTTTACCCTATGCGCCTAAACTATAACTACTCGTATTTTACTTACGACACAAAAACAAGGGCTTTAATTTATTATATTTAACTTAATACCTATGTAATTGTAGTTTCGAATTTATGAAACTCTTGTATTCGTCTCCTTTTAATTTTTAAAATTTGGTTAGTGATGGTAAATGATTTTAAAGTAAAAAAATCCGTAGGGCCAATTGTAAATTATGAAACTTTTTCTATATTCAGTTATCAAAAGATTGATGTTTCCATATTTAAAATTACCACTGTTCTAAAAGATGTTTGGATTATATAAAAGAAATCAAAATTTTTCCTTGCCAATACAACGTCTAGTCTTGAGCCATCACCTTCTATAATATAACTTACATAAGCACCGAGTTCTACGTTTCGTTCCTTCTAATTACCAGTTTTAAAACATAAAATTTAAGATGGAATCCTGTAGAGAATTATTCATAGTCTTCATGTCCGCGAAATGTATAACGTAAACCCCCCATCGCAGTATGTCCCCATTTGTTTTTCGTCCGCGTCAGGATATTGCGACAGGGTTCGCGTATATCCATTTATTATTTACGGTCATTTAAACGAACGTTCATTAGGCACTTTACAAATACCACTCATGGACATTTCATCACCGCTTCCAACAAACACTGAAGCCGAAGTGAGCTATTAGAATTTATTAAATGCCATGAGGACGACGTGGAATAAGTCACTATATTGAGGTGATGGTCAAGAAATGAGAAACTGTAAGACTCGAATTTCTTTCTAAAATAATATTTACACTATATACAAAACTCACACTATAGCAATCAGATTGAGGATGCTTTTGATACGAAATATTTATTTATATAAACAAGAAGCACGTGTTATACGACGGGTCGTATATTTTATAATTGTAGGACAAACGTGCTTAAATGAGTTTCTTATCTATGACCTTTACCCTGTTGTGTACGAGTCGATCGTTGGTGGTATCAATCGGTATTTAATTTAGGTAAATATTTACTATTATTATAAACGTACAATATTTTTAAACTTTTATAATGTATTAACGTTACAATCGGTTAAAGATTGCTCGCCCGAGGATTATTTGGGTAATTCGACGTAACCATGAGGTATCTAACGTTAATAAGCAAAGGTTGTATTATTGCTGTTGTAATCGAAAGTGAAAGAAAAAGTATCTATATAAGTCTATTGTTAACAGTTCTGTTCTCTTTTATTGGATTTCGCAAACTATCATTATTATTATTAAACACTGTCACACCTCTCTCATGGCACTTTTCTTAACCCGATGATGTATTTTGTGTACCCAACGGAATGTATATATTATTAAATAGTATTCGAAATCTTTTAATAAAGTTTAATTGGTTTTTATTTCGGTATTACAAACTTCACACTAACGATACTAAATGCAATTACAATACAGTGCCGTGATATGCACTAATATGCAGATAAATAAATTTATTACATAAATATTAGTATATCATTATAAAAAATCAAAGTGAAATTGTTAGTATAGCTCTACCACGGAATTTCCGTCACCCTTCATTTGTGGTTGAAACTTGGATAATGTAAATTTATACAGTAACTGTCGAGTTGGGTAACAGTTAACTCACAAGGGCATGGCGCTTACCGGACACTTACCAACTAACAGAGCGCTTTGCCGTTTACCTTAACACCACAAGAATAATGTATTTATGTTAATATAAGGAAAAAATTTAAATTTTGATGTCTCTCAGACGATTTCAAAAATTTTTCGTTTACGATGTTTGCATTTTTACCTTCGTAGTAACCTTCAAAATCGAAAATTGATGTTACTGAAACAGTTGCTTAATAAATATACTTTCAACTTAAATCTATTGCCCGTAGCATATGTCACATAACAAATGATTAAGAAATAAAAATAGATAAACCTTTAATTTAATAACACATACACAGATATATAAAACGTTAAATCCAAACATATCTAAATGAAAATGACATACTAAAATCGATGTATCATAGCTAAATTAACGAATGTAATAAATTAGTGTTAATTGAATCAAATAGAGTAAAGAAAACCGACTAAGTAGTTTTTTTATATTTATAAACGCCTTTCTTTGAAAAATGCTGCCAAATTTACTATGCGCGATAAAATATTATTATAAGAACATAAATATGGGGTATATTTATGTTCTGATAATAATAATAATAAAAGCCCAAAACTTAGATCACATTTATATTATGTAATATTTATATTATGAGTTTTAATTCGCCTTTAACTGTATTCCTTAACCATCTGTTTATACAAGTAAAAGTTTAAGTGATTTACGGGATTTTTTTAATAAAGATAGGTTAAAAATATATTGAGCAAAAAAATCTAGACTAGAACCGCAGCTAGTTCAGCATATAAGAGTTCTATTTATATTGGTAGAATGATATTTTTAAATAATCATTGCTTTAAAGTATTTTTAATGTGGTATATGACATAACCTTAAAATCACAACAGAAGCCACAAATAAACGTGATAATACTTGTTAGTATAACACTCTTAATAAGTTCTTTGAACATATTTGCGGCTGCCAACTATTGTATACGTTAATTCCTAAAACTGTATCACAATTCACGTAACACACACGGATAATTTTCCACAATGACCCGATGACATACCCGTCGTATTGTCGCATTAGATAAAGATTGCGATAAAATCGTAACTGTACGAGACGTATGAGCGAAGAACTCGTATCTCAATGGATTAACTCATTACATCGATAGAACTGTTTCGTTGACTGTGTCTGCTCTTAAATAATTAACATTGACTGACGACTTGTGACTTGACGAGATTGTTTCCACGTTAGATGAAAAAATTAAGTTGTCAGTGGCAATAACATAATATGGCGTTAGTTTGTACTAGAACTTTACAAACACGAACATATGAGTTGATACATACCTTTTTTACTTCCATTTCGATACAATTACTTGTGAGCAGAAATATTTTCTACAAATCATTGGCATTGTCCTTCTGATTGTATGTTTGCCACCGTATGCATCCACAGATCTGGGATTTATTGTTTTAAAATTGTATCGAAAGCTTGAATTAAAATATAAAATACACACATCGAATAAGTGTAAGCAACACATACAAATTTCCATTTTCTTATTTATATTTAATGTGTTTTTGATATTAAACAACAATTGTTTTTTTTTATTATTTTTGTAAGAATCTTAATTAACAATAATTACGAATAAGTACTGAATGTACGTAGCACAAAGTAAGTCACAACTAAACTTAAACTAAAATTAAATGGTTGTATAAAAATAGCATAAATTAATACAAAGTGTGGCCTCCTTTATTATTGCGAACTTGCTGGCACCGATTATTCATAGAATCGATGAGACTGTTAATATTATCCTGCGGCAATTGCTCCCAATGAAATTTTAGTACGTCCATCAGTTGTTGGGTTGTTGTCACTCCATTCAAGTCCTTTAAAACAAGTGTCTGGAGCATGTCTCATGCATGCTCGATGGGGTTGTCTAGTGATTGTGAAGGCTAAGGCAATACCATGATCTTTTCCCTTGCCAAGTATTCCCGTGTATGCAAAGCTGTATACAAACGCGCATTGTCATGCATCAACATGAAGTCGTAGCCAAGCGTTTGTGCGAATGATTCTTAGAACATCCTCAACGTAATTTACAGCTTACATGTTACTATTTACAAAAACGAGCTCAGTTCGACTGTTCTTCATAATACCTGCCCATACCATAACTGTTGAGCCGTTGTATGTACTTCCTGAACGCACCTCAGTCTTTCAGTATTTCCAGGACGACGGTACACACTTACCCTTCTAGTATCAGGCTTGAACCCAAATCGAGACTCATTGCAAAATAAAATTTTATCCCATTGTTGCCGGGTCCATGAAATGTGTTCCCTACACCGTTCATTTCGACAAGCGCGATTCCCGTGACGTATCGGTGGGCACCTCATTGGCCGTTGTGCTCGTAGGACATACTAATGCAGTCGTTTTCGCACAGTTTGGCAGCTAACAATAACACCACATGAATATTGTAGCTTTAAAGCTATCTCTCGGCCGGTGAATATCGGCTGGCGTCTTGCAATCAGTTGTATGTATCGATCTTGCCGTGTGGTTGTACATCTTCCTCGACCTGGGTGTTGCTGAATAGGATCTCCCGTGTTAGTGTAACGCTGATGAAGACGGCAAATAATGCTTCTGTTGACACCAAAATACCAAGATACCTGAGATTCACTTCTTCCCGCTTGCAACATCCCTACAGCTCTTTGCATTTCATCTGCGTTCAAATGAAGTCGCTCCGTGACGTAAAAAATGTCTCAAAATTAAAATTTGTTCAAAACTTTTTCAAATTATTATTTAAATCATAAAATTGATATAGAGTACTAAATTTTAATAAGCAAAAGAAAACGCTATAAAATTCGAACAAGTGCATTCGCTTTTGAATTTGTGAAAAAAAGAAAACAAATGATACTTGAATTTTTTTTACAACCAGCCAGTATGTCTTCTAGATCAAAAAATGTTTACATAGGTACAGGTACGTACTTGGTATGAAATGATATAATAATTGGAAATAGTATGTGTTACTTTGACTTTTTTGATGTGTGTATTAAAATGATGTCACTCGCTGTCAATATTATTGACGAGTATTTTCGCCTCATCGGACTAAGAACGTGGATCCTGAGTCCATTAGATTCCACTTGTATCTCTTGCACGTTTTAAACCACACCAAAAATAATTTCAAATTATTAATGTTGTCATCAATTGGTTAGCGGTATAAATCAGCACCGTGATAATAACCCACTACTGATCATTACAAGTTAGAATGTCTTCTCCATAAAAAAGATATTTTTGTAGTTAGTATATAATCAGTATGTTCTATGAATTAAATATTAGGCGATGAATACTATAAAATAATCATTACTTAGTTAGAGGGTTTAAATATCAAATGATCTTATAGAACATTAACAATAGATGCAGGATATTATTGTTTAAGTATAAGTTAATGTCTAACCACACCCAGTCAATACATTAGCGATGAAGCATCGTATTGGAATTAGGACAGTGACGACAACATTACGGCGTGAAGATAAAACGTAAACATTGGAATGCTAAAGTCGTTTATAATTTAAATGAGTTTCAGTCTTATATTCGATTACCGTTAAAATCGTAAAAACTACATATTTTTCGAAGCATTTGTAGACTGGGGAGTAAGTATTATTCTTCTCCAACAAATTAAACTTAAGTTCGTCCTAAATTTAAAAGAAAATTTTGATAATTTGAACATAATGAATATAGCTCTATTAAAGAGCGCGAATAAAGACAATTTATTAGCAATAAATACACGTTTGTTCCAGTTAATCATTAAACTTACAATGTAAACAAAAACATTGTTAATCAAAAACAAACGACAAATTTTTACTTGATTACTATAAAGTGAAGGTCTCGGTTATGACATTATAATTACTGTATACAAAATGGCCATTGCCGGAGGCCTATGTCCAGCAATGGGCATCTATTTAGTTCAGTTGATGATAAGTGATGAGTGATACAAAATGTAAATACAATTATAAGATTTTACATTGATTTTATGAACCATCACTAAAATATATCTACGTTACATTGAATATAGATGTTTTTATAATTAAATCTAACCATCTGCAGAGATCATGATAAACCTTTATGACAAATTAATTCTAAAAGTTGTCCCAAAATATTGAGTATTACATGATATGAATAATCAAATCAACAATAAGAATGTAGTCAACTCAATTAATCTTTTATGAATTAATCTATACTTTAATATTATGGCATAACGTCTTAGATATTTAAATTTAGTTTACATGAAAACTTGATTTTCGTAGTCCAATTAGTTCTAGATACAAAAGCTGCAATGTTATTTATTTATCTAGAATATGTTAGGGTTAGATTTTCTAGAAGCAGCTTAAAATCATTCAACATATTGATACTTAACACCAGTTACTGTTCAGTGTCCAATGCGACTGCCAATAGGAATGAACTATTTACGATGTTTATATTGCATCTTAATTACCTCCGTGGTGCAAAGGTTAGTCGTTTGTCTCAATGTTCCATTTCGTGGTAACGTAAGTAGAGGAGTTTTGATGGTGATACAATTTTTTCATTTTCCCCCTTCTGGCTAATACACTCAATGTCAATCTACCGTCAGCGTTGCTGTGGCCGAAATTCATATATATGGAAGTCCGAGTATACAAAGTAAGCACTTTGTATTATTTACGGCGTATATAATATATATCGTATAAAAGTAGTGGTAGTGATAAGTGTAATAATCCCCTCGCCCTCTCCTCGTCCCCCCTCAACTGTTAATGAGATGAATATCTTTTTTATATGAAAAGTTATATGCCGAAACATTACGATTGCCATCAATTTAACCAAAATGGTAACGCTTGCAAATAAATTACAATATTTGACGAAATTTGTCATCAC
The DNA here is from genome assembly GCA_018245475.1 of Pharmacophagus antenor. Lineage (NCBI taxonomy): Eukaryota > Metazoa > Arthropoda > Insecta > Lepidoptera > Papilionidae > Pharmacophagus > Pharmacophagus antenor. The sequence continues at coordinate 3,346 of DWQX01001619.1, read as the reverse complement.
TGAGCAAGCGTTCGTTGACCGACATCCTTTACAAAGTAGCCACCTACCACTTTTTACGTGTGCGCAGATATGCAATAAAGTTCAACAGTTACTTTTACTGCTATAAAAACATTTGCAAATAATTACAGTTATAATAGTTCGTCGTTATTACGTTCATCTTTAATCAATTCGCGAAATCCATACGTTTTAATGAATACACTTTTTTTATGAGCAACGTTTACATTACCGTTTGTGACTGCATAATTATAGTTACGATAAATAATCGTGTTATATTTCCTATATCCACTTCACCGCGCAATTTTCGTGGTGGCAATAATCTTTGGCATTCGCCTTTTCGTTAAAATAAATTACTTTAAGAAGATTCGCAACATTCATGTCAAAAAATTTTAACAATCACAATTGAGAAAAAATCGTAAGTTAAAAAAAAGTTTCTTTTAAACATAAACATATAATAGTAGTCTGATTCGATTACAGTGAAGAGACTTGATAGAATTTAAAATACGAAAATAAAATACTTTTTTAAAATATCTGTTATAAATGTTTTTTTAATGGAATTGAATACTGTTTGTGTCTACCCTCTATGAATAATGGCAAAAAGTGGCCCGGGATTCGAACGTGTCAATGTTACAAAGAAGGCGGTGACCCAATAAGGGACCAAAATATACGATTTGAAAAGAGAGAATCGTCTTGAAGTCTTGAGTAATCAAAAAATTAAATGTAATTAATAATGAAACAAAGAAAGAAACTTAATTAAAAAACTGATACTATTTAATTGCGTTTCATTATTTTTTTGCTAATGACGTTTAAAATATGCTATACTATGATACCATCAAAGTCCATTAACGGAATAGTGATGGCTTGGGGGATTACACAAAACACCCTTGATCCGAACTTCTCACCACAGACAAAATTGCAACACCTTCCGGAGGTAGAGCGCGTAATATATACACCTTGAAACTACAATTTTCGAGTGGTACAAGGGTACACACGCAACGGTTTTTTTTTGCCATCTTAAAACAAAACAAATGATTTGCGTATTACTTTAAACGATTAAGTAAGGAATTAAATATCATTTATGTAATTATAGTGTTACTTCCTGATGTTACGAGAACTTTTTGGTGCGCATTCATAATTCAAATTCTATTGGTTAACCTATGTTCCAAAATGAATTACTATTTCGTTCAAAAAAAGTCCACTAAAAGAATGCAATTAACATTATTTATATATTGAAGAAAAAACTACTTGTGATGATGTTTTAAAAGCATTAATATTTCTTTAAATTAAAATTTTAAATAATATAAGTCATATAAAAATGTAAATTAACATCTGTAGAATGTATACTATTTTTAAAGTTCGCTGAAGCTTTTACATGCGATTGACCTTCGCTAATAAATATTTAATATTTCATTCTGACTTAAAGTTAATGTGGTACTTGTATGGAGGTGATCAAGTCTAGTTTGTGGTAGACATTGAATGATCTCCATCAAATTTAATTCTATTTCCCAAAGATTTTTTTATATAATTTTTAGCCACGTACAAAAGTATATACATGACTTTAATTTCTTTAGCATTATCTTCCGGTCTACCTCCGCTGATGTAGATTAAAATGTTATAAAATAATTTAATGGAGAATATATAAGAAAAAATATCATTACATGTAAAGATTTTAATAATAATTAAATTTTTTTACAAGGAAACACGTGTGCACTTAGTGATGTACTAAATAATAAAGACGACGTAGGCATTTTGTGTTAAAGTGGATGTCATAAAGCCCTTTTGCTCCTCGACCTGGGGGATTATTACGTATCTTACATGCGATTAACAATAACTAATTGAAAGCGATACTCTAAATTAAATGATTATTATTATATGTATCAACGATAGTTACGCCACATTATAAAGTTTTATCGCTAGTGTCGCTATGAAATTTTATAAAGCATTACTTTCACCTAAATATAAATGATATACGATTTTCGCTATTGCTTATCGGTGACTTATCGCTGGCCCTCTAACGCAGATCACGGGTAAGATTCTGGTATCACATGAGTAATGGAGTCTGAATAGTGGTATGGTTTTTTTCAAAACCGGCTTGGCTAGCTACAATCCTAAGTATCAACCCGCTGCCTAAACAGCATTGATGTATTCTGGGAGTCATAGATACAAGTATGAGAGATTGCATATTCAGGGCGCCCATGCTTCGCTATCTACGGTCACATTGTCACCTAACATCATATCGTATTTAGTTAAGGGTCAGTCCTTTGTTGATTAAAAAAAAACCGTAATAACCTTTCCGCTTACACGTGTCGCTGAGACGATACGCGTGGAGCTCGCAGGGGTCCCGTACGAATTGGGCATATCCGCTCTCTCGGGGCACTTACTACGCAGTAGTGAATGAACCACGACTAAGTGCGTAATAATAAAGTATGAGCGTAGTACCTAAATTTAGAGTTGCTCTATCAAGCTGTTGATAATACTAGGAGAGGCCAGAGCTCGCTTCGATATTTGTTATGCCACAATAAGAACCCTCTTTGTTGCTTTACCTTTTCAAAACAGGACGAAAGTACTTCCTTATAATAAATGTTACGATATTTGTTTCCGTCTAGGCGTAGTGGTTAACCACATGCCTTGTAATACGGAGTCTTTGAATTTTCGAATGCACTTAGCTGTCAACATCCATGTCAACCTGCCGTCATATCAGCGTTTCTATTTCCCGGCAGCCATTGTTAGCATATTGCTGAAAAAAAAATAAAGCGTTTGTTACGACTATCTCTTTTTGGTTCACTTTATTTTTGCTAGCTATGGTTTGCGATTAAATTAATAAAATTATTTTTCTTTACTACTATGTGCTCATGGGAAACTTCCGGGTTTACCGCCTGCCTTGTAACGGGGAGGTCCTGGGTTCGATTCCCGGGTCACAGGACTAGTGGAGCCTGGATGATGATAGGGTTTTTTGAACCTGGGCAACTATAACTCTGAATGTCAGTCTGACACCATAACAGCATTGCTTTATTGCATGTGAGAGCCAAAAGTATTTTGGGCGAACACGCTTCACCATACGGCCTCATTATCACTTAATATCAGGTGAAATCGAGGTGAAGTGTTAGCCCATAACCAATAAAAAAATGATTATAAATGACATGAACATTGAAAAGGCTCTTATTTTAAATGTAATCGATAATTTACGTCCACGTTAAAGAATTTTATTCGGACTGGCTTAAATTTGACATAGCTGTTACTTGACCTTTCTTTTACTTTCTCCTCCTTTACTGTTATTCGATTTATCATGCAACATAAGCAATTTTTGTAATTTCTTTAGATGATTTAAACATATATAAATATATATATA
>DWQX01001618.1:0-26611 GCA_018245475.1 Pharmacophagus antenor | reverse complement strand
AAACATGGTGGAGGCTCTATTATGGTCTAGGGATGTTTCTCTGGCTATGGGACCGGAGATTTGGTTAAAATTGAAGGGATAATGAAAAAGGAGCAGTACAAAGAGATAATTAAATTTTCTCATAAAGGCAGTAATAGATTTGTAATTGTAATTGTTATTAACAGTTTGAACTGTTTGGTGCTTATCAAATACAGTATCCTGCCATCACCGTGAAATTAAAAAAACCTACACCAAACTAGCAAAAATTAAATCTTTGGTCAACTTTGACGATTATATCATTATGAGAAAAAGATAATAGAGTCTTATATACGGTGATTATCGTTCAACAATATACATATACAACCATTATTATTATAATATACAGGTATGCGTAAGCAGATCACCTTAAAATTGACACGGTTTTAACGGAAAAAGATTTTTTTTATTAAATCTTATGTTGTAACTTTATGTCAAATGATATAAATTTTTTTATTTACGATTTATTTTTAGATATGTAAATGGTGACAATTATACAGGAAATCACCTGTGAGGTTCTTATATATGTAATATGCATAAGACCTTCTTGACTTACATTTGTAATAAAACTGCGCGTTGTGTTTATAACAAAACACAGTCATTAACTCTAATGGAGTAATACCAGCCCATAACAGCTATAGAACTGTTATAGAACAGTTCTAATACTTTGTATGTGATACTAACAACAATGTAAAACCCATACCGTGTGAGTAAAATAATGAAGTAAATATTGTTAATTTAAACGGACTGATAAATACAAAAATAAGAAAATCCTAGTTTACAAAGCTATATAGTCACCTTACCTGGTTTTTACTTACTGATGTACCGAAAAATAGTACTCCTCTACAATTATTACTTGAAAAACTAAACAACTGTGTTCATTTACATCTTATTTTTACCTTATAATAAGAATCCACTTAAAGATAAAACTATATACATCGATCAAAAACCAATATGTACCATAAAAGTTACATTTAAACCAAGATTACAAACGTTAATTCAAAAATAGTAATACACCACTCCAGAGTTATTTTTGTACCATGGGCGTATGTTATCAACATTAAACAATCAACCCCTTCTTAATGATTTACTTATTTTACTAACATATTCTTTTTGCGTTTATAATATCCACCTCGTGAAAACTACAAGATAAATTTAAAATATTAATGAATTAATAATGAAGTCTGTACATTTACACAACTTTTTTCACTTAATTTCGGGCGAAAATCAATCTTTTTTTCTTTTTAATAGTACCATTTTCGGTATAATCAGCTGCAATAAAAAAAATTATGTAATGATGTATGGTTACGAAAGTGTTGCTTAAGATCTTCTGGTTCCCGTATAAAAAGCAAATGTAATGCCTGTTTGGATCGAAACAAGCTAACTGCGCGTTCGCTGACATGCCATTGCGCCAATGTCAAACAAACGGGCGTCCTAAAAGGTTTAGGAAGGTTGTGTTGTGAAGGTTGTGTGACTTAAATTGTATGTCATTGTGAGATTTAAGTAAAAAAATCAATAATACTTGATTAAACTTATACTTAAATACAAAAAACACAGTTTCAGATTTTTAGCATAACAAACAAAAATTACAAAAATCTTGATTTATTTATTTATTTTAATAATTTACAGCCTAATATTTGACCACTATTTGACGTGATGTTTAGGAACAATGAGGTCGTAGTTGCTGAAGGGTACGAGCCTGGAATACTCTGGCCCTCGAGTATTTGTTTGCCGGAATACAGCAACGCTATTATGTCAGCTGGTTGAAAGTAACTACCCTTTCTGCAAGCTAGGGGTTTCGAAAATACCCTACCACTATTAGATCGCACAACTCACGTGGGTCCAGAATGGAAACTGGGACCTGCGTGTCACGGGACGAACGGTAAACTATTACGCTGCGAAAGGAGACGAGCTACTTTCTTTTTAAAATAAAAGCGTAAAACTTTTTCTTTAATATTTGCTTAATAATTATCGGTTAAAGCTAAAAACTGATAACATGAAGGACTGTCCATTTTAACTATGTGAAAGTATCACAATTGTACGTAAACGAGAGCATCACATTTATCCTTGTCTATGATTCAGAACCAGTAATGGAGTAAATTAATTGATTACCTACACTTAATATAATTAAGGCTGTCACATACATCTCGTATCATATACTTTGACACTTAGACGCTGTCACTTTTTCATAAAACTGCATCGTAATTTAACACTATCTTCGTAGTATTAGGCATCAACTTGAGTGAATAAAAATAATACTTCATTTTCTCAATTAATAATCTCATATCTTTGCTTCGCTATACGGAACCAAGTAATTTTGTGACCTTATGACAATATACAGTCGCCATTGCAGCCACGTCCCCGACATATGTGTAAACTCGATTTACTGTACATTATAAGAAACATTATTTCATTACCATGATTTATTGTACTTTTTTTAACCGACGAATAGAAGGAGGTTCCCAATTCGACGTGTACCATTTTTTTATGTACGACATTGCAAATCTTTTTACTGTAAAATTTTGTTTATTATTTTTTTTTCAATTTCCAATAAAAAACTTGTAATGAAGAGCGTAAAATTGAGTTATATTCGTCATCTGTCAATGTCACGTTATTTCAATTCACCTCACTTCAGCTGTAAAAAAGCGTGACTAGACTGCAAAAAGCGCTTTTCTTGTATCCAATGATAGGTTATGAGTCTTTGTATTTTTTTTTTATCTCGGTTTCTTAACACATTAATCAGGGACCTGAAATATCAAATAAATAAGTTTTTCAATCATCTTTCATTTCCATTACCTCTCTTGTTCATCACTTTGATTCTCTTTATTGTATTCTTTCATTCTTGTGTTTTATTTATTTTCATTTTCTAATTTCACTGACATTTGTTGTTATTACTTAGTTCTCGTTACTTATACAATATATTGTATAATTCCCTATTTTACACACTGTTCTTTATTACTTTTTGAACTATTTATATACAGTAACTTATTAGTCTTTCTCTTGTTTCCTTGTTTGCGATGAATTCACTGACACTGTTTTCCTCTAATTTAATTTCAAATCATTGTTTCTCTTAAAAATACAGGGCATATAAAAAATAAGTGATTTACCATTTTGTTTTCCCAGTTCACAGATACATGACGGGTTCTTCTTCCACTTTAATTTCTATAGGTACTCCAAGAACCCGCCATGTCCCGTGAATATCTGCACCAAAGAAGGTTATAGTTTTACCTTTTTATACTCCCATAGGGATATCCGACATCCGGATAGAAAACCTGTGTGTCCCTCTTTTTAGCGCCGGTTCCATTCGTCAATCGATTCCAATTTGATTTGGCACTTAACGAATAAAACCGGACACTTGTCATAATCAGGCATTCTTTTTATTTTCTGGACAGCCTCCTTCGCCAGCTGGTTGGCCCGCCCATAACCCTCTAACCCTGCGTATGCCTTGACCCAATAAAGTTTGGGCGCACTCCCCGCTTCTATTAATGTGGCAACCGTTTGTCTCGCTTTTATTGCCATGGAATGGAGAGATGAGTCGTCCGCCAGTGTTTATAGCGCCGATCTAGTCAGAATATTAGTTCTGGCTGCGAAAGGCTATTTCGTTGGCTTCAGTCAACGCCAAGAGCTCCGCCTGGTAGGCGGTGCAATAGTTACCCAATTTGAACTTCTTCACTAGTACTTCTTTGTGGTTTTTTTAAATGGAAAGTGCCGGTCCAACCTTTCCACTAATCTTGCTCCCATCACTATATATCTACACCTCTGCCTCAGATTGGCCAGCCCATGCACCGTCCACCAGGAACTCATATGCTATACTGAACTGAACCGCGCGATGCTGTAGCATCTTGAAGTTAGCCTGTCTCTCTATCTCGCAATTACATACAACCCGCTGAAAATATCCTCGCTTTAACTCATAAAGCGAGGCCGATTCCCTAACCCGAATATCAAGCGGAAGCAGACCGGCCAAGAGTAGCGCGGAGTTTAATGAGACGGTTCTATACGACTTTACCATCTTCTGCATAAAATCCCGCTGTATCCAGTCAAGGTGCCATCTGATTCTTATTTTATGTCTAGCCGGCGACCATGCACTTGTCGCGTATATGATAACCGGCTCCACAATGGTCGTGTAGATGGTCCTGATTATCTCGGGATTCAATCCCCAGTGAAACTTTGCGGCTCTCACCAGTTGAACGTATAGGCCTGAGACCTTCCGACACACATTTTTAATATGTGGTCCGAAGGTCAGCCCACGGTCAACGGTGAGGCCGAGAATTCTCACTTCATTAGACAGAGTCCTTGTATTATATAGTTGTTAATAGCTGTCTATAATTGTCTTTTTTTAACTAGCGACTTAAAGACATCCATATTTTATAAATAATAGATACATAAATAAATGAATATTCAATTATAATTACATTACAGAAGACTAATTATTATAAACCGATTATGGTATATGCAAAAAATTTTATTAAATTCTATACGTGTTTCCAAAAATCATTAAGTAATATTATAATTTGACTAGCCCATTAGTGTAATGATTACAATCACCCCTGCCTCTTAAACCAGGGTCGCGGAATCGATTCCCGCTCCAAACAACCATTAATGTGATGAACATTTGTTTGTTGTGACTACTTGTTAATAAATATTTATTTCAGTATTTATTTAAAAGTATCTATGTGTGTATATCGGCCTCTGATAAACCATATTACAGGTGTTTGACTACCTATCTTGGGATCAGAGTACTATCTGAAAAATTTCCCAGATATTTATTTATTTATTTATAAATATCAGTAGTAGTTATAATGTTATCAAAGCCGCATTATTATTGCCTACTTTTTTAATTTGAATATTCTTTTAAAAGTTTATTTCTAGTCATAGTCGAATAAATTTACAAAATTCCAATGAGACACACATTGTAAAGTCCTCACTACTAATGACCTCTGTTTTGACGTTAACAGGTCGCAAGAATGTATGAAAGTAAGCGATGAATGTTTTATTTCTTATAAAACATTTGTATGGACAGTTTTCATCTTTCGACACACCTCGATATGAATGTTAGGTATTCTAAAAATCCATGGACACAATATGCTTTAAAAGCGGAACTTGATTTTTCTTTTGTATGTTAAAGTATATATTCTCTAGATAAACACCTTCGGAACAAATATTACACATGATGACTCATAACGGCTGTTCTTACTAAAGTATAGTGAATTCATCCGAGACTATCGATGAGTCACTGGCAACAGTGACGCCGAAATCAGAGGCTGGGACCGACGACCGATTGCAATGGATTCGAAAATTACGCCAACTCTGATTTGTCTCCATTCATTGAATATAACATTTATCTCAGATAGACATTGTGTGGAGTTAGGGGCGTAGTAAAATGCGTGTAAATGTTAGATACGTATACGTAACGTATAGTAAAATTATTTTAACTCTATTTTAAAAATTTATCAATATATTTATAGCCAACACTTGATTTCAATTTCACCTAATATTAAATATCAATTAGTCTGTATAATTAAGCATGTTTGCCCAGAAAACTTCTGGCTCTCAAGAAATTACAAGAGAGTTTTATTTATTTTTTTACTTTCTCTAGCAAGACGGATTTTTTTTATTATACAAAACATTTCGTAAAAACGGTGTACACAATTATTCTAGCCGATTTTAAAATTAAATAACAATATCAAAGGTTTTTTTCTATTGTGTCGTATTCTTTGTGGACGTTAGCCATTTTTTATTAGAAAACGTACCTAAATTCACATCATTATTCATGATTATCTCCTTTTTATTCTTTTGGCAGGACTTTAAAACGCTTATGATTGTATAGTTACAAGACAATTTCCACAACTTTATGAAGAGTAATTTTATGTGAAAGTATTTTTAATAGCTTCGGCATAAATTATTGATTAATACTTGTAAATTTTTATTGAATAATATATTGCGAAGGCTCGAATTAACTAAGATTATTTGCTATGTAGAGCTAAGATACAAACTATCTCATAGCGGAGGATGTCGAAAATCAGGCAGTTATATTAAATAGGAAAGCGGACTCCCGCAGTAGGTCGAAAGAAAGCTAAGAAGTAAAAGAAGAGAGCTGAGATACAACCGAGGCATATACCAGATGGTAAGGTATTGTTAGTTACTGCTCAGAATTTGTAAAACTCGACATTACGCAAAATACTGCGTAGTAGTAGTAAATGTATTTAATAATAGTATAATATTACTAAAAATTCTTAATTATCCGTAGCCACTTCTGTACCCTAAAAATATTTATTAAGCAGTGCACTAAAGTTTAATGCATTTTTAAAGTGTTAGATTCATATTATGTAAACGAGATTGTCAAAACTAATATTTTAACATGTTTTTGAAAAACCATAAGGTAGCTTCTCTTAACCGGGTGATTGGTTTCAATTAAAACAATTTAATTAGTCACATTAAATTATAATTACTTAAAAGTATTAACGACCGTAAAGTGTTAGCACATTGTTCTATATACATGGCTCGAAAACAACGCTCAACTTTATGCTGAAGTATAAAGTACCTACCGTTCAAGCAGAAAGTTACAATAGTACAGAATTTTAATAGTTCCAACAGGCAAGCATTAATGCATTAGTGTGCATAATTAAAATGTCAGTTCAACCGCAAAGATAAAAGAAAAAAAAATCATTACTATCATAAAATGTTATTAAAACGACCATACTATCAGAATCAGTATAATTTCAAAGCTTTATTTACATTCGTTGTAAGAAACGTAAACAAATAAAATCGGAGTTATTCAATACAACTACCAGTAACATAATTTGGATAATACCAAATTCCTAAATAGTTTTTACTACTTCTATTCTAATATATTATCACATACCAGTATTTTTTTTTTGCTTTAAGTAATCTATTTATAGATGTGTGACGTATTTTTTATTACACTAACGTGTTTCAAAGTAGAGCATATTATGAATTCTAGAATATCATGTAATTTATCAAAAATGGAGATATTACAATGCTTAGTTCTTTAACATCAGTAATCAAATCACTTGGTTGGAAAAAGCTTTGAAATTTTTACTGATATTCAAGCAAAGAATTACAAGTACGTACTGCTAGTGTTGCGGGATACATAAATAAAGAACATTGGTGATTGTTACGAGTTACATAGAGCCAGCAATCACTATAAATAGAAATTATTTCGACAATAAATTAAGCATAAAGGCACACAAACCTGTTGATGTTACTGTAGTACTATCAGCAGATGCGGTCACGCATATTATAACGACTCCATACACCACTGATAAAGGCCGCCAATTCCAGCTGCTAAGCATGTTGCTTTAACTGCTTTATTTACATAACACAAATATTTGTTGCCAACACAAGAGTTCGCTGCAAAGCTCTTATAACATATCATAGAACTTCAATATCGCATTCTATTTTAAACTTTTCTATCAGATTTCTCACTCTTTAAAAGCAGACATTCCCCGATCTCTGTTATTGTAAACAATATAAAACTATTAAACACTGAGTCATTATTTCGCGTTTAACCATGTGCAAATCAATTTTAAATTTTAAAGGATTGAAATATTAACATTTGCATTATATTTAGAATCACATTATTAAACTTGATCACTATATAGATAATATCGCTCCGTTTATTAACAAAGGCAGTACTTTTTCAAATACTAGTATAAATATAAAAGTTAACAAGTATTTTATTGCGCGGCACGTGATACAGTGGAAACGTAATGACGCGACCAGACCGCAGTCAGTACTTCGACGAAATGTCCAATCCGAGGCGCGACTAGCAAACCGCTCACATGCGGCTGCCACGACCTCGGCACTAGACTAAGATAACAGCATACGGGGACCGTGCAAAAGAAAGAGACTTTAGATAATATGTACAAAGGCACGCACTGTGCCGAAATTTTAACAGCTTTAGTGGCTATAAATATTTCACAAATTCAATACACTATAACGCTTATGAACGGGCATAATAATTTATTTTAAAATATGGAAAAATATAAAAATTATCAATTTTTCAAAAATGTGAAACAATTCTAAGTTTTCCTAGACGTCAAAAAGTATCCTACAATGAATAAAATATCTAACGAAATATTACCAAAAGTTAAATTACAATGCAAAAATGCTAAGCGAGCATTGCGGTTTACCCCCTGCACAAACTTTTTTGTTTTACTTTTATCAAACCTTTTATGTTAACAGAAATGGTAATATACAATGATTGCAAACATAAAACTAATGGTGGGATAATCCATGTCAAACTTGTAATCATGTTAGAACATTTGATAAGACTTGCTCCATTTGTACAGTAGTTAATATGTATGTCTTACTGGTGGCAGAACGACTAATTATGCGTGTTCTATACGCACGTGATAATTTCCTGCACTTGATCTATAAATGAAAATCTGTTCCAAGTATCAAAGTAACTAAATTAAAAAGAAATAACGGCTTAAGTTGAACTCTGATCTACAAAAACATTGTTTTAAAAAAATAAACTAATTTTTGTTATTATCTATACAGCCATTTTTTTATAGAAATAAATTAAAATCTTGTTAACATTGATTTCATTCTATATATGTGCCTATTTGATTAAAGTAATTTTTGTTACTTTAATTCTCCCTATAGAAACTAATATGTGCATTTTTTGAAAATCTTAATTAGTTATTGATATTAATGTATTCATATTAAGGTAATTAAAATAATGTAAATGTCATTGCATGTTCCATTTATGTTTTACCTGAACATAGCTTATGTTTCAACGAAAACGACTCCATTCTTCGAATAATTAAATTGCAGACCTAATGAATTTACGACGTCTCTAGGGAATGTTTCATACAAACAGTAAGGTTACAATAGACCCCATGGAGAGTAACACATAGAAACGTTTATTATTCAACAAGGCGGCGAGAGTTTTTTTTATTTCTCTTGAGCAATCGAATTAATTACTTTATTATTAAAATTGTTTATGTATAATTTTGGCTGATAAAATTACGATTTGTAGTTAGCTATCATCATTAGTAAAAAATTATTCTCCTCAAAAGTTTCAAAACTTAAGTATTTTTTTAGTAAAACTTACTGTCGTTGTAAACAAACGATGTTTTAAAACAATCGAGTACAAATGTGTCTTGTCGTAATAGACGACGTATATTTAGATATTGTGGCACAAAATTTATCGTTAGCAGATAACGCAATCACAAATAAATACACTTTGGATACAACTTGATATGACATCTCACAAAATGTTACTATCACTGAATTTCTGTTTGAATTGCGATAACGATAGCGTTAACAGATAATGGTTAGGATATGTAATTATTTTTAGTAACTCTTATGCTTCAACTTACAGTACGAATCATGATACTGTAATCAACAATTGTACTGTACTGAACGCGCTTTATACAATGAGAATTAAGGTATTTTTTATGACATTATAGCCTTGATGATGATTTATTAAATAAACTTTTCATAATAAGAAACCAGATGGACTGTCGATTTAGTCAGGACGGCGGGAAGCGGCTGAATGAGGGAAGCAGAGGACCGCATATGGTGGAAGGCATTGGGAAAGGTTAATGTCCAGCAGTGGACTGACACAGGCTGACAATGATGAATAAGAAAGTTGTACCAATATCTAATAAAACATTTACTGAAACGATAAGAATAAATTGTCGTTTATTAACAACAAAGTTGACTAATGACTTAAATACTCCTAAATTAGATTTTAAATACATGTCATAATAAGATAAAGTTAAGCGCATAGCTACGCAACAAAAAATCTAACATGAGTGTATATCGTTATGTACAATAATAGAGCGCACTTTCATCATGCATTTGCGGCAAAATTTGTAACTTTAAAGCACACCATATGTTTTCCTTTCGCAGGTGTTGACATTGATGTGAAATTTTCTTTCTCTTAGATTTTTTTATTCTTTCGATTAACAACACAATCAGATTTTTTTTTGTATACTACTTATTCCATTTAGTATATTTCTAATCCCGTTATGCTTTTGAATGCTAGGCTATACTGTTTAGTGTAGCCTAGCATTCAAGAGCAACACGGGAATGATGAAAATTATAAATCCATATGAAGACGCATCCGGTATTCAAGAAAAATGCTTTAACTATGTACGGATTTAAAAAAAATGGAGTATCATTTATAAACTAAACATGTGGTTGTGAACGAACCCAGAAAGAAACATGGGAACAAGTTTTTTGCGGTTTTCCCTGTTTGAAATTTACACATTTAAAGAGTTATTATTTTTAAAAGAAATAAGTAACATTTATTTATGAAAGTACTGAAATGATTTTAATATATTTAAATCTAGTTTTTATGTAAAACATTGTAATAATTACTTATACTAATTAATTTTAATAACAGCTGTAATACACCAAGCTATTACAGACTGTTCTGAGACCTTGACCTGTCCCTCATTCTGTTTAAATGACTTTAGAAAGTTTATCGCTTATGATTTAACACTGGTTGTTATAAAACACTAACGTGTACAACATTATTGCTTAAGTAATAGAAGATATTATTTTCTTCAAAAATCATACTATGCAAATATTTTATTTAAACGGTTTAAGTATGAAATACACATACTAGTTTTTATGAAAACGATTTCGTAACATTTTTAGGAATTCAGTAAATTCGAAGACTATCACTTAAACAATAATTCTAATTTAATTGTACTTTCTGCATGGACCATTAGAGTACAAATTTTACTGTTTAAGAGGAGATGAATGATTCATAGGAGAGAATTGTGGCAAGCTGATGGCAGCGATAATGCAGAAGGTGAATATTTAATCAACAATGCATGGGCTGAGTTTTTGCGAAAAATTATTAATTTCGCTTTTGATAGAGGGTGGTGATGAGTCTTGGCGTGGCACAGGAAGGGATGGAGGGACGGGTGCGTTTACGTCAGCCGACGTAGTGTCACACTCCTTTCCATTATTTAACAAAGCTTTGTTAACTCATATTGCAGTTTCTATTAAATGCGTTAATCAAAAGTCGATAATTTCGATTCTCTATATTTCTAATGGAATGTTACCTATCTGAAACAAAAATAAGATTTTTTATAAATACAATTTACACATCTCTCCAGCTCACTACCTGCTTCTTTGCAAAGCCCAAGTTCGCCTCTAAAGAATCTGTTCTCATGTCTGGGCAGAAACACCTCAGTACGTGCGGCATCAATTTGACAGCATAATTGCAGAGGGAATCGAATTATCAAGACCAGGTTTGTTGCAATATCGTTTACAGTCCAGCTTTTCTAGAGATTGCATCTCTTTACATTTTATGTAAAATTTAGAACGAAAGCACTTCGTTGTTCGATTCTCGTTTTTCAACATACAATGCAAAGATGAATTACACTATCACCATCTGTATATTAGATATTCTTGTATTATGCTTTTTAAGTGCAACTTTTTAATAATACACACTATGACTTTGTTAAATCTTTAGTCCATTTTTTTCTCTAATGTCGGCAAAACTCTGAAACTCCCCGACAAATGCAATTGTCTTTGGGTCAATTTTTACTCATATAAAAAAAAATTGTCAACATTTATTTAAAATACATTTATACTGAATTACAAAACTTTCTTTGCAGATCATGTTAAAATTACGGTTATATTATACGTATAATATTATTTTTGATTTAATATTTAAACTTGTAAAACAGAAAAAATAATGAAAGAACAAATATAAATTACGGGCGAAATAAATAATATGGTTATTAAAAATATGGAAACACTCACAGTGATAGTAGAATGTGGCAAATTATTTAAAAGTACTTGTTTTACGTCATATTTGCCTTTCGTTTCACAATGGATGTAACTCAGTGGGTAGCCTCACGAAAGTATAACGAAAACTTGCACTATTACGAAATGTTACTTTTAAATGTCATCATCACTATTATTTATATTATCTGAAGATTATGATACCAGCCAAGCAGTGGCAAAATTTTATGTTACAACTTAGTCATAATATTCGCTAGTGAGAGCGGAATTCAGCAAATATTATTTTTGTGTTTTATTGAAAGTTTTATTTTATTAATTTGAACAAACGCCTTTTAAAAAGTTTCGTATTTTGCTATTGGTATTGATAATGGTGAAAAACATATAAAATGCTTTTTACATGTTTTTCACCATAGTATATTAAAAGCTTCATCAATTTCTTGAAGATTACTTATAGTCACAATGACTTTTTAGTTGCATGCATTTACAGAAACAAATTTATTTTCGACGTTTACATGCATCATACATCAACATCGTATGTCTTCAGAAGAGAAAGTTTTTTAGGCTTGTTCAAATTTAAAATTATTACTTGTAATCCAATATTATTTTTGCTTACCATAATAGATCTGATGGAAAAGTTAAGCTGTTATTGTGACGAAAATAATATAAATAAAAAGATTTTAGTCTTAGCTAGTATTATAAACCTGAAACACTAAATACACCCAAAATAATTTTAATCTCTACCCATAAGGCAAATTAAGAAAAAACAAGAAAAATTAAATATAATAATACTATTTTGATAATCCACTGACTCATTAGAAAAATGGTGCTATTTTTTGGTGTTTGTGACTCCCTTATGTACCTATATTCTCTTTCGTATTTAATTTATACACAGAGATGATATTCTCATTATATGAATATAGATAACTATTACACAGAAATATTACGATAACAACGCTGTACTGTACATATTTTGTTTTAACATAAATACAAAGAACATAATTGAAGTCATTATTTGTACGTTCTTTACTGTGGCACTGCGTAGGCGCAAAAATAGTTCAGTGCCCATTTATCCAGAGGCCACGTTTCCGCTTAAATACTCTGTTCAATTTATCACTCGAAAACATCCGCTTCGATTGTAAAAAATGTAGTAATGATAAACAAAACACTGCAACTGAAATTATTTTTAACCATATCTACACCGAATAATAGAGGAAATTCAAATTTTTTGTATATACAATTGTATTGTTTCTTGTGTTAAGAAACAAAAATCAAATTAATATTTTCATAATAAATGTAATCCTGTGCACTATTTAGCTTAGCGGAATGAAGTCCAGAAATTCCGCTGCTGGTTAATTAATATATATTTGTCATAATAAACAGTAGAAACTAACTGTATCACTTACTAGGTAACTATTGTTTTTATTGTTTGTGTGATAGCATAGTTGACTCTTAGCACTAAAAGTGAGAGATACAATCGAACTCAACACGTGTACATGTAAGTATTACGGTATTAGCATATAATAATTTTACATTTGAAAATAAGAATAAATTATCTAAGGTGATATTACCATCGATTAGCGTAAAAAACATTTAAGGTAGAATAAATATGGTCCGACTCATTACCTAACATATGCGTTTACAAAAATCATTCAACTACAGAAATGAAATTCTTGAATAAAACAACACATTTGATCAAATCTTTGTAATCTGTTTTTTTTTACATTAGTAACGTTAAGGTATATGTTATGGGATTAACAAATAAATTTGATTTATTTATTTTGCAAATAAAATTATGAATTCTTTTATATTTAATTGGCATTGCTGAAAATATAAAACATTTTTGATTAGCATTTACGTTTATAACTAAGAAATTATTTATATAGCATGAAAAAAAAAAAGAAATTTTGCTTGGCTAAAAAGTAATTTCTATTTTCTATTAAAATATTATTACAATTTATAAAAACAAATTAAAATCAAAATCTAAAAATGTTTAATAAGTTAGTATGTCATTCAGAGATTACTACTTAGCGCCAACATCGCGAGATGTTACAGAAACGTTTGTTGTAGAATTATCGGTTCTAGCTGCCGTCCCCACTTTTCTTACTGTTTTGGTAGTTGTAGTTTTCGATATTCCTCCATTAGGTAATTTTTTTACATCTGTATCTATGTCAGTATATATTTCTTGAGAATTCGCTTGCTCCTTTTCAGAAGCACTTGTTTTATGAACACTTCTATCAATAACTTGTTGATATCCATCCTTTTGGATTGTCTCTTGGCTACTTGTATTTGAGACATTGTTTTTACCGCTTTCATGGACCTTTATAGCACTATCTTGAATTGGAACTATTTCCCTTCTTTCGTAGCTTTCGTAAGATCCGTTTCCATCGCCTTTATCAATAGTATAAGACCCACGTCGAATAGGCCTTTCTGGCACCCAAATTATCTCTCGTGTTAAAGTTTCTTGCACAAGTTCTGGCGATGCAGTTCTACTTTTAACTTCATTAGGAGATTTTAAGTGCGTTACGTGAGTTTGCGTATTATAGACGTCGATACTAGATTCGTTCGATTGGTCGAAGTAATTTTGATTTGTCTCTTTATTCGATACACTTTCATTTAAATTACTTATTTTAATGTTTATAACTTCGCCTTGTTGAGTTTTTGGAAGAATTTCTTCTATCATTTCTTTCACACTTCTCGTATTTTTTTCAACCGGTTGTAGTGGCTGAATTGATTTAAGTTGGCCTAATCTGGGAGAATGCTTAATTCCAAATGTAATTTGTGGGGGTTTATTAAGTTGCACCTAAAACGTATAAAAATATAAATTTATACGTTATTATTGACAAAAGGAAATATTTATTTTACACACAATATATTGAATTCTACTGTATATTATTCTACTGATATGCGATGTTGTCCGCTAAAATTCAGAAAATTAGCAGACATAAAGCAAAATTAATATCTTAAATCACTAGTTATGAACACAGTAATGATGTTTATTTTTTATCAATTGTTTATGACTAGATCGTCCAAAGCAGTCATTTTGTATGGTATTCAATTTATTTATACATATAATTAGATTGTTATTCGATTTCTAAGAATATTTCAATGACTTTGTATACATGAACTAAATTTATTTAATGTTGATTCTGTCTTCACGGTCTGTGTTTCCTTCAATGCAACTTATAGCTATATTGCCCACTCATGGCCGTAGTGCATTTTTTTTAACTCTATAATTTCCAGACAATTCGGTGTGAAACATGTTAAATGGTTATAAAAAAGTCATTAGTTCCCCATAAAAACTAACAAAACATAACATCTGCTTAATTTTTATTTTCGATATAACACTAAATTACGTGTTTCTTTAAAATCTGACGTCTTTAAAAAAAATCCCTGGTCTATCTGTTCCTCATTCGCGTATTCTTTTGTCGATTATAACATAAAATAACTATAAAGCTGTAGAGAAAATTATAATGCTAATATAATTAAACACACATTTGTTACGGTAACTTATTCATTACAAATTGAGCATTCACTATAGTAATAAAACATAGGTAAAGAATAATAGATACTCAGTCCACACAAGTCGTAATTTTTTTTACCTTTTCGGGGGAGTAGGTGCCAGGCGCGGGTACACGAACACGATCGTCAACAGGTACTTTATGACGCCCGGAAAACGTATATACTGGAGAATCTGATACAGATGGTATTTGGTATGCGTTAGGAGCTGAAAGTTTAATAACATAAAAAAATAATTATTAGGTTTTATAATAAAATATTTACAAGTCGCTATATTATACGTACCTGGTGAATTTTTAAAATATTTATCTGTTTGAGTCTTTATCCCGAAAGTATATTGTGGCGAATATGTTAAGACAGATTTAAAGGCCTTCTCTGGATCATATGTTCCGGGAGAGGGTACCTTAAAACGTTCATCTATAGGTTCTTTATGTCGTCCAGAAATCGAATATAGTGGAGAATCGATGGGTGTAGGAATGTTATACTTATTAGGCGCTATAATTGAAATAGAATATTTATATTAACTCTTTACTTTTCAAATCTCAATTTATTTCTCAAAGTATTTTAAAAATAATACTTACCAGGTGTGTCGAGTACTTTTAGAGAATCTGATTTAATTCTAAAAGTATATTGGGGCGCATTTGGATTGATGACTTTATTAGCTTTATCAGGATTATATGAGTTAGGAGCAGGAACATCGTCTGCTTTATCTACTTTTGTCTTGATTCTAAATGAATAACGTGGTGCGTTATACAATAGAATCTTATTTGCTTTATCGGGGTTATAAACATTGGGTGCTGGGGTATTGTTTACCTCTTTAGTACTTATTTTAGGACGGAATGTGAAAGCCGGCGAATTTTCATGGAGAACCTTATTAGCTCTCTCCGGACTGTATGCATTAGGAGCTGGATTAGCAGAAGTCTTCCCGGCCGGTCCTTTTAACCCAAATGAATATTTAGGTACACCTTCTGATAAGTAACTGCTAGGATCATAACAATTAGGTGCAGGAGTGTCTAAAGATTTAGATGGTGGGTATTTGCTTCTAAACGTATATGCAGGAGAATTTTCTAATATTATATTTGCAGCTTTTTCTGGCCAATAGGCATTAGGACCAGGTGTGTCAATAACTTTGTTCGTTTGTCCTTTACCTGATATTGTGTATTTCGGAGAATTAGATGGTAAATTTGAATTATATGTGTTAGGTCCAGGTGTGTCTGAGGGTTTTACATCTGGACCCTTTCCCGCCATAGTAAAACTAGGAGCGTTGTTTGGTATATACGGATTATAGTTGTTTGGACCTGGAGTATTTATCCGCTTTTCCTCTGGTGCACGGGCAGAAAACGAGTATTTCGGACTTTCGCTGCTAAAAATTGGATTATAAGCATTAGGTGCTGGAACATCGGCTGGCTTAGATGTAGGACCTTTTCCTGAAATAGTATATTTAGGAGTTCCATCCAACAAATGAGGATCATAAGCATTAGGTGCTGGAACATCTGATGGTTGTGATGATGAACCTTTCCCTGATAAAGTATATTTAGGAGTTCCATCCAACAAGTGAGGATCATACATATTCGGTGCTGGTGTATTATTTTGTTTATCGATACAATTCTTCGGTCTAAAAGTATATGCGGGGGCTGATTCATAGAGAAGTTTATCGACTTTATCTATGTTATAAGAATTTGGAGCAGGTATATTATCAATTTTAGAAGATTGTCCTTTTCCAGCCATAGTAAACTTTGGTGAGCTATCTAATAAATTTAAGGCCTTTTCTGGGTGATAAACATTAGGTGCAGGCGTAATATCAGAAGTTTTTAAATGATCTTTAATTCTAAATGAATACGATGGTGATGACTCATGTAAAAGTTTATCAGCTTTATCTAGACAATACACATTAGGACCTGGAATATCATCTATTTTACTTGATGGTCCTTTGCCACTCATTGTAAATTTTGGTGAATTCTTCAACATTTTTATAGATTTTTCTGGTTCATATGTGTTAGGTGCTGGAGAGTGAGATCTTAAAATAATTTGTTCTTTAATTCTAAAACTATAGGCAGGAGAAGCTTCATGTAAAACCTTTTTTGCTTTCTCTGGATTGTAACTATTAGGTGCTGGAGTATCGTTAATTTTGATGCTCTCACTTTTACCCTTTATAGTAAATTTTGGTCCACTATTAAGTTGCAATGACTTCTCAGGCGCATAAACGTTTGGAGCAGGTGTTTCTTCAATCTTTTCTATTACATCTTTTGAACGTATAGTATACGCAGGTGAGCTCTCATGTAATATTTTGTCAGCTTTTTGAGGGTTGTACAAATTAGGTGCTGGTGTAGAATCTAGTTTTTCTGCTACTCCTTTTCCTGCTAAAGTATATTTTGGGCCACTTTTAAATACTTGAAGAGACTTTTCTGGTGAATAAATATTTGGAGCTGGAGCATCATGTACTATTTTATTTTCAGTTTTGATTCTAAAGGTAAACGCTGGTGACTTTTCCCTTAACATCCTATCAGCTTTATCAGGATTATATGCATTTGGAGCCGGGACGTCTTGTTTTCTCTTAACGTTTGATTTACCTGATAAACTATAGTTCGGAGATTTTTCACGGAAAATTTTGTCAGCCTGAAAATAACGATGGAGAATTATTAGGCATACTAAACAAATGCAGTGATAAAGGACATATAAAAAAATACAAATAGAAGTACCTTTTAAATCGCCATATGCATATTCTTGCAGCAGCATACGTACAATTAAACAGAGAAATTTAGTGACTGATATTTCATATACTAGTAATAAAACATTAGCAGAGTTTTGTTTGTACGAAGTTATAGTGAAAAATAATATAACAAGGCAACGATTAGGAGTTTAGTAACAATAAAATTATTTTATGTTAATACAGACAGTTTTAAATAATGGCGACTTCTTCTGGAGCTGGATGATACACAGGTTGTCCGGCGTACGGAGAATGACGAATACCAAATGTATGTGATGGCGCCCATGGGAGAGTTGTGCACACCTGTCGTACACCCATGCCATAACGTTAAATATGATATTAGTCTTAACAATAGCAGGAATAACTTGGAACAAAAGGCGACAGAAATAATGCAATATGTATTTAATTGTTGATAATAGAATTTTATTGATACTATCACAAATTAATATGTGGATACAATCAGTATAATTTGAAAGTTAAATAACAAAATTTTATTAATTGATTTCAATTTCGAAATAAATAATATGCATTAAATTTTTCCCCTTTTCTTCTGCAATATAATATTAAATAATTAATAAAGTAGTTAAAACTGCGACCAGGAAATTTTTGTTTTAGTTTTTGAATTATGTTATTTTGGAAAATGTTAATCATGAGCAATTAATAAGAAAATTAGTCATTTTAGATATTATAAAAAAAATCATTTACCCTTTCAGGACAATAAACACCAGGACCAGGTATTGCCGCCGTGGGTTGTTTTATTTCTCTTCTGGGTGCCATGGTATATGCAGGTGGTCTTTTATTAAGTACTACAGCTGCCTTGTCAGTAGTATAGGTACCAGGACCGGGTATTGGCGTTTTACTTTCGATAGCTTTACCGCGACCTATAATACTAAAGGCCGGTGCTGCACGTTTACTGCCTTCTTTAGCCTCACCAAGGACTGGAGGCATAGAGTATATATTTGGAGCTGAAAATATAAAATGTATGTTCACTACCACTAATTAAAGTTTGTATACAATGTGTATGAGCATTTATAGTAAATAAAGCGTGAGCCCTCATAGGTTATCATCAAAGGTTGAAAAATTTGTCTAAGAAACAAAAAAAAGCAAAAGTCATGGGTACAGGTAAAGCTTTCATAGTATTTCAATGTTATAAAACTGAAGCCAGGCAAAATCATACAATTCGGTCAAACTTCCGGCAAAAAGGTAAACGTAGAATTAAAACTGAAAAAGACGTTTCACAATAAAGAAACCATACACAAAAATAATAACTTCTAATAATTGGCTATAAGAAAGTGTAAATGTGATAGATTTAATTACAGATTTCATTTCATGGTAATTTGAAAGAAAATACGAAATTACAGCGCTAAGACTAATATGAAAATAAGGTAATAAAACAAAGATGAAAGGATCAGAATTGAAAATTATCTTGGTTGAAACATAATAGCGTGCAAGAAGAACTATATGATATGTGACAGAAATAAGTAAAGCTAACACTAATTATAGTCTGTATGGGTTTATTTTGCACCTGGCGTTTGACTGCCGGGCTGGGGAGGACTAACGCGAAGGCCGATAGAGAAGGCCGGGGCATGGTCTAATACTGCCCGAGCAGCTTTGCTAGCTTCATAGTCGCAAGGTGCTGGAGTGTTAGCAATGCGCGGTGGCGGCCAGCGTCCTTGTAACGATACGGCCGGACCCGTGGATCGTCCTGCGCGCCAAGTTAAATTATATTTCTTGCATTACAAATATGTTTCTTTGGAAACGTAACCGCCTATTGGCTTACGTTGAAGCACCTATTGTCTCTACGAACACCTTTAAACTACGATATTTATATAAATATAGTGATCTCTTTATGATACCCGATGTTAAATCCTTTATAAATGTTTTAAAACACCTTTAATTTATTCAGAAAAATATACACTATTATAATCCATCTACAGAATTTTACTTATATAGTTTACACTGTTATAAAAATTGTTTTTTCTATTCGAATTCTTTAGAGAATTATATAGAGGTAGTGATTAACGAACAGTAACTATTTCGTCAAATATTTATTCGATATTATTTCGTTAACTTAAATGTTTAACTAAAAGCAAGTTAGTGAAATTTAAATATATTTTACCTTTAAACAAAGTTGTGACTTTAGCGAAATTGTGCGTATTAAAAGCCCGAGAATAAAATACAAACGCGATGGAACAACTGAGTAAGGACGATGCAATTGAGTGGCTGTAGATGCGCGACTGGGACTGTGTCGATCGAATTGCCTCTCAGGGTCTTCGGACACCTACACGACAAGCTGACTCAACGTCGATCACCTTCATGTATACGGACATATTTGGCGACAATGAATAAAGACAACCAGTCGAACTTACTGCCGCGTTTTCCAATGTCAGAGCTTTAACTTGTACAAATAAGTACAATAAATTCACATCAAGCTTAATTATTTAATTAATGAAAGAGTGAGAATAAAACAACTACGAAACTTATTTATTTCTTTAAACTTCTATGCACAATAAAGTTACCATTACAGTTTTAAAAACAATGGTTAAAGTAAGGAATGTTTTTACCCCAACAAAACATATTACTGATAATTACTAGTCTCGATGTAAAAATACCTTAATTAATTTTTCCCTTCGCTTATCCTTTGCAGAGTATTCTGTAGTCACATTCAATTACTATATAACTACATATTTGGATAAAATTTTTAGTCCATTTTAATGACTTATTCAAATTGTCGGATGAATGTCAAAGAAGGACCGTAAACAGGAAGAAATATAAATACTGCAAGCAGCATCATTAATGTAAATAATACTATTACTCATTAAATTGTGATCCATTCAAACATGTAAGTATATTACTAACAATAGGATGTGGAATATTGGACAACATTATTCAAATATGTTGCAGAAATTTCACATTATGAACATTTCATAGAAACGATCAAAAATTATAAATTATACTTATCAGAATACATACATTTATAAAGTTATATAAAGAGTGTTTGAGAATATTATGAAATGACCACAATATATTATATTCCTGTTCTTGAATTCTGCACATTACACACTAACTTTGTCTAATTAAAGACCATGGTGATTGCGTGTTTTAATTGAATGTATCATACCATGTTTGAAATAATATCAAACCAGGTGAAAATTAAGCTACTAAGCAAAGTTATTTGTTTTCAAAAGAAAAAAAAGAACATTGCACACGCGGGGATAGATCCAGTATAAAGTTCCGTAGGTCGCACTCAATAAATTGTCCTTTCAATAAATTCCAATTATCTAGTTCACGACAATTTACAGACGGATTAGAATGAAACGATTTCTAAACGTTTGCAGCTGTCGATTTATTCGCGCTCCGGTCAGACTCTACACAACACACATTGATCTATAGTATACTAAATATTTCACTTCACTAAAGTAAGGTACTAAGTTAAGCCGGAGAGTATTTTGGGTTCTACGTCAGAAATAAATTACAAAATAGTTGTCAAGTAAAAATTAATTAAGCTCGATTTACGGACTATAGATTACGCGATTTTTATACCATTATATATAAATTAAATTATCAACATAAAATTAAATACAAATGTACACCGACAGCGTACACTATTACTTCGGTGGTGACACTTAAAAATATATTTTTATTAACGGCCAGATGATTTAGGTACTCCCCCTTTTTATTATTGTATTCGGGATTTTCCACAAATTTATAAAACACTACTCGATACCGTGCAAAGTTTGTCCTGCCAATGACAATGTAAATTTGTCTTCTTCATATTAGTTGTATATAGTTGAAATTGATTTACTGCAACGCCATTTAGAAGCAAATTACAACAGAATTAACGATTTTAAACTTCCGCGATCTTTATACATTATTAGTAAAACTAATATAAGTAAAAATAACCTAATATTCCTCGATGTTTCGATGCGATTTCCATCGGCCGTAATCGCAATGCAGACCGTTATAAGGACGGGAATATTAGGTACCTTATAAATATTTACACGACATAGACCCGAAAAAGTTTTACTGTTACTACAACTGAAATGTTGTAATATATATTTATATACATTTTCAAAGAAATTTATTTCGATAGTTCAAAAGATTGAACGATAATAAAATAAAGTAAAATATGATGTAGTTCTCTATTAAAAATCACACAAATACCAATTTTTAGATAATCCTTCGAATGGTATAGAAATTCGGCGATCGTTAGTTATAGTATTTAAATACTAAAATATTATCTCTAAAAATATGAATAAAACTAATTGAAAAACAACTATATATTTTTAAATAGATTAATTAAAATCTGTTTAGCAATCTTGGAGTTATTTTTATAAACGGTTAAAGCGTTTTATTAAAGTAATTTAACAATTCATTTACAAAACTTATTATTTCTTTCATACTTCCAGTACACAGTAAAAGGTACGTACACAGGACTGGTCTTATGCCAAAATGGAATACAGTTTGTTCATAATCCTTTTATTAAGCCTTAAAATCTCGAAACTTATCGTGTCATTTGTTTCATAATCGTAAAATAACTTCCTTATCTTGCATATTTATTGACCAAACCTTTTGTAATAAGAGTTGTTCTCGCCACACTGATAAATATGTAACAAAGTTATGTAAATATAGTGGTGGCATGTTTATAAACAATTATTTACATTATTGCTGTTATCCACTTTGGCATAACAATATAGAAATACGTTACGCCCTTTTACAAAATTTTGTTCTCATCTCTTTTAAATCAGTCTTTAAATCGATAGACATGATGTACATTTACAGATACTCCGGTTAGCCTTGTGGAAATTATGGGTTATTTACCATTTTGAGAATAAAAATGTCAAAGAACTTAACAGGAATTAAAATAAATAGGTACTTAAGCATTATATCTTAATATGCCAAAGTTTATCGCTATGAAAATTATTAAGTTAATTTTGGTATTATCCACTAATAAGTAAACATATAAAATTAAAATAACTTATTCAGTTAGTCACGAACCTTTGGCCGTCATTCCTTCAGTGTTGTATGAGGCAGGACCAGGACCAGTCTTTACGTTTCCAACAGGTTCTAACTTTTGTCCGAAAGTGAAAGCCGGGGCTCTCGCCTTACGGGACTCTGGAGGTGGTTTACCTAAAATATATAATGCGAAATTGAATTGGAGTAATACCTACATACTAAATTTACTAAAGAGTAAATTAATATCACAATGTTCCCGAAGCAAGCTCTTTAAACTGTTATAATAGTCTATTCATTCAAAATATATTGGATATTTTTAGTTATATAAGTAGAAAAACTTTTATGAGTTATTTAAACAGTCAATCATATATATTACATTACTGGTTAAATTTTGTTATGAAAACAATTTATAGCTAACCTTACGAAGGTCAAGCTCGCCCACAGGTGATTCAGATAGCAACAAATGACGTAAACAAACACTCCACGAAAATTATCCAGGCGCTAAACTGCTATACATTAAAAAATTAGAACATGCAATAACAAATCTGTACGTGATACGCGTTAAACCATCGAAACACTGTTGGCTTATGTACGCCTTTAAACGAGAATAACAAGTAATGCTGAATGTTTTGCTAACAGCTTTAGCGCAGTGATGTCACACGTTATTCGAGCATGAACGCGAAGCGAGGCCGATGTTTGCAGAGCACGGCGATAATCTCACAACCTCCGGGTGATGTCAGCGCGAGTTTGCGAACGATGTAAATACATACCGCCGAAATCGATAAAATACCAATTGTCTTACAGAACTGTTTTAAATAACAGGTTCTATAAGATAACAATTCGTATACATCGTAAAAAATAACTTAGACGTAAAACCATTACATGGTTAGATTAAAGGTATGGTTGACAGAAATCATTATATTATAACAATATATTAATAAACCTAATGTTAAATAAACTAATACAAAAATTTACTCAAACGTGATGATAACAATATATATTTTATTCAAACTATAATACGTCGGTGTTAGAAAGTAATTTAACAGATAAATTGTAATAAAACAATACATGATCAAAATATGTAAAAATTATCATGTAACAGACGAATTAGAGATAAAATAATTGTAATCTTTTTATGAATGCATAGTTGCTTTTTGTGTTCCATTAATAATGCTTTACATAGTGATCTGGGAATAAGTACAGGTTGATTTTGAAAACTTTAATTTACGTATTAACTTTATGCTATATGGATGATTTTTTATAACTTGACCGGATTACTGACCAGTCTATATAGTAAATATGTATTTTGAACTGGGTAAGCGGCGGGGACTTTGAAGATAAACATACTACCTATAAGTGAAGGTAAAGAAACCACCGCCGGCCCTGGACTGGCACCCTCAGCGGCAATCGGTCCGCGACGCTTGGTTGGAGTCCAAGGGTTCTGGCGCACGCCCATGGATGTACAAGAAAAGTAGTTTTTTGACAGAGTCGTCGATGTTGGCAGATGTACAGTCTTATGTCTGTGTGGCCCTATACTCTGGAAATTATGTATTTATTTAATAGATCTTCATGACTGTCTTATAACATAATTAAAAAAAAATATATAATAGTGAACAGTGGCAGTAAATAATCTCAATATAATAAGTATGGGGCAAAAACACAGATATTACCAGTGTTCAGTACATGATCCATTAACTGAGCCAATGCTCGTGTTCTCCATACTTTGGCTTTTGATGCTTAGTGCCTTCATTGAACGACGTTTTATATAAAAAAAAGCTACTCTATAGGGTGTATAACAAATAAGTATTGACGTATTTATATAATAAGAAAACTAAAACATATTTACGATGAAATATAAATTAATACCGATTTGCGACTCAATGCCGATTTGATCACCTTCGCCGAACGAACAGAAGAAATCTTACGGACAGACATTTTAAAACAATTCAAAAATCTATATTCAACAACAAAATTCAATTACAAAATAGAACGAAAGAATAATAAAATATAAGTTCTTGTTTTCACTTCAAAACGCAACGATTGATTTATGTCACTGTGATTGTACATTTAACATGTATGTATAGATTTTATCATTCTTTATTTACAACCAGTAATATAATAATATGCGTTATGGTATAAATGAGTATTTATGAAAAATACGAAATAATACATACAATGACACGGACTGCCTTTTGATCTCTAAAGTAATTCAATTGGGCTCAAAAAAATCTAGTTTTTCTTTTCATAATATCTCAGTAGATTACTATGTAATAATAGGCAGTTCTCGTATTCGCGTCATAATTTATAGCACAGAAACTTCTACGCGATGTTGCCGTCACATATTTTTAATAATTACATTATAAACTTGACAATTTACGGCAAAGGGAAGGTCGTAAAGAATTTTCGATAAGTAAATAATAAACTATAATATAGTTTTTTTTATTTTTAATGAAACGTAAACGTTTACATATAGGACTCGTGATAAAAATACATACTCCATTCTTTTTTATTATTAAAATTAACTACATTAGAACTATATATAAAGTTAAATTGTAGTTGTAATTATATAAAAATGTATACAGTGTACTAAATTATCAATGGAATATTTTCTGAAATCAACATTGCATCTTCGAATGTCAGCGACAATTAAGATTGACATCTCCAACAATTTATTTAACATTTTCTAAGATGTTTCGCTTCATAAAATTTAAACAAAAAGTAACCCGTCTAAAACGTAATGACATTTGCCAATAGCACATTAATCTCTACCAATAATTTTTATATATTAGCAGACTTATAGGATAAATACAAAGTATCCTTCACTGAGTGTGATGGCGTCAGTATGCTATTTCGGTCGTTGTCTGGCTCATGCTACTTCGCAATATAAAAACAAAAAAAATCGCTGACACATTGTTTCTTTTCAACGATATAGGCATTTTTTAACAGTTGTGGGCAAACAATTGACTTCGATTTCACCTCATGTTAAGTGAAAGTTGCTTTTGGTGGGTACAATCCTACATAACCCTGATTTCTTCTCCAGAAGCAAGTTATATTTGGTAAGCGCCCCCCCTCTCCCTGGCCCCGATAATAAAGAAAAAGACGATAAATTTCAACGTTGTATCGCAAATTTCTTATTATTGACCACTAACGTTACTATATCAAGCTTTAACGATCTATCACAACCAATTAACTCTTTCGTATCGTTTCAAGAACCCTACATATTTAACGCCAAACTCTTTTAGTTCACGTATTTATAATTACGATCGTCATTTTATGGAACCGTGCCGCGTTTGGCCAAGTCACGCGAACGGCGAATTTTAATCATATTAACGTTTGAACTTCATTTTCTAATAAAAATGACGCAATAAATATTACAATGCACTACGGTGAACACTAAATTTTATTCATCGTTAAGAGAAATCATATCATTGTATAACCCAGATACATTTATAAATCGATTATCTACAATAACCCAAACAATACTTACATCTTACCTAATGCATAACATGCTACAATATGATTTATAACATTAACACGTTCCTTGACTTCCTATCACTCGAACACTTCCAAAAAATAAAAACATAAAAAAGAAAACAAAGTGCATGTTGAATAAGTGCAAAATCAATATTTTATTTTCCTTAAAATATTTTTATTGTATAGTATTTATATATATATATATAT
>DWQX01001617.1:0-26621 GCA_018245475.1 Pharmacophagus antenor | reverse complement strand
TACCTTTAAAGTTTATATGCGATTTAATGCTTACTTTGTGAAGTTTAATATGTATTGAACCCAAGCGGTCACTAATTTGATGACCATTGGACCAAGATTTTTGTGTAGCTTTCTTCACTGTGCTCCTTGGCTTTAGACAAGGTCCACTGAAGGTGTCTAGGTTAGTTACATTTAAACATGATCATATTTTTTAGCTTCGTGAATTCGAGACCAGATTTCATTTTAATATTTTTAATCATAGTAATTAAAATAATAAAATGACCTAACGTGTTACATACGAATTTTAATGAGAGTAAAATATAATGTTATGAAAACTAAATGAATTAATAAAATGTTTTTAACAGTAGATATTATGTGCCTTCCTTAATACACTAGGAGGGTGGTCGATACTAAGTTAAGGCGAGAACTATTTCATTTAATTAAAATGTATTTTAACCTCGTATAATATATTACAAGACTAATCTAGTTACATGAGGATTGATAATAATCGGAGGATGTTACATAGTAATCTATAAAGTACCCATAAAAAAAAGTATAAGCAAATTCTTCATCCAACGTTTAAGCTATCGAAGGGTTGATGCTTGCCGTAATAATGTACAGGTAGATATTATTAAATTTCGTGACCCCGCATAAATAAGGTGGGTTAATCGCGCTCCACATCGGAACAAGAGCAAAAGCGTTGGTCCAATTAAAGTTGACACAGACGGCTCCCAGAAGGTGTCGGTGCTGGCGTCACTCGCACGCGATCTGCACTCCGACGACGCCTGTATAATCGATACCATTAATTTTGAACAGTCGGATATTTTGCGAATACATCTTCCTGCCATTCAAAGGGCCTATCTGCCACAATAGCGGTAGCTACACCGAAACGTGATGATTAAATTGTTTAATATTAATAATACTTTTAAAATCAGAGCTTATTGTTCAATTGAAGATTATTTTAATGACAGTAATCCACAGTGACAAGATTCACTTGAATTCGATAATATAAATGTACTTAGAAAATAATGATAAAAAGGGTGCCTTTGATTTTGTGCCTGGGTCTTGTCAGGAAAGCTTACATCTTTGGCATTGACGTTTGAATATTTTAACCATTCAAGTGCTTGTGAGGGACTCAATTAATAAATGTATATTGTGAATTCAAATAGATTCTTTTGTACAACAGTGTGATAGAATATAGTACTGATTATTCCCTGTAATTCAGCCATTTACTTTTTTATAGATATAGTAGGTACGTAAACGACCGAAAGGTTAACGTGATAGAAAATGATCACTTTCGCCCATAGACAACCGCGACGTTCGAGTAGTCGCAGCTGCGTTACCGATCTTTAAGAAACAATAGGCTCTTTACTTGAAGCTTCAGTGTCTTTCAAATTTTAACTTTTTAGCAGAAACATTGCTATTTAGCCTTGTGCCTTGCGCGTGTTTACTTTGCAACTGAAAAGTAATGTAAATAATTATGCACCAGTTACACAATCTTCGATACTATGGCAACTGCTATAAGATTATTTTCATTGTATACCACGCCGCATAAAATCTTTAACCTAATTCTATAACTTTATACTGATTATTGATGGTCTTAAATGAATGTTTATATTTTATTTCAATGACCTGAAGGGATTTTTAATAATTAAATGAATTTTTATAGATAGCTAATAATAATTTACCTGATCTTTTTTATGATTATCAATCTGTTGAGAAACATTTAAATGCAATTCACAATAATGCTTGACCAATGATATGGACCTTGAATGGGTGAACGGAGTACATGATAATTTTGACAGAACAGAAGTTTTCTTATCTTAAAAGTTAATATCCATTGAAAATCCTTAATAGCACTTAGCAAAGTCGTCGTTATTAAGTTATTGTAAATCAATGGAGCGACAAATAAGGGGCTCAAATATTGCGAAACTTGGCGTGAGTATCAGGAGCGCTTGTGGCGAATCTCAAATTAATGACGGACTTAGAAATTGCCAAGTTCCAATGAACCAATAAATTGTCCCTCAGTTACTCCTTGAGACTTAGATTAGCTTCAAACTCGAATAGTTTCACAAAACACTCAACATAATCATCTAAAACTCCACTGCGCTATTATGTTTTTCTTATATTTTTCCACTAAATTATACAAGAATCAGTAAATGTAATTATTATCGCAGCTTAAAGAAATTATATCGCCATTCAATTAAATAAAAACAGAAGTATTTCTTTTTATAATTTATGGCAATCAAACGGACATTCGTTTTGTTAACGTATTGTTCATTTTATTTACTTACACTCAAATTGCGCTTGTGTTCTATATTTAAATGAAAACTATGCGATAAAGGAAGACATTATTTTAAATACTCACGTCTAAACAAACAATAGCGTGCTGGCGTTCCTGGAGGTACGGATGAATGGGCTAATTATTTACAATTCGTCACGCGACCTGAGTTCGCTTCGAAAAAATACTGTGACGTGAAATCTCATTTCCTAACTTCGCCTTTGTCCCTATGATTTTAAAAATACCAAACGTCCCCCCGTGAATCGGTTGCTAACCGAGAAACTAACTTATATATCAAAAGTATATACTTCAATTTGAAAACATAAAAAGTAAATTCCGAGATAACATTAAAGTATGATTTTATCGGTAGGAACACGGCGACGAAAGGTCTTGATCGTGATATTAAATGGAAGAGAATTATATTTATTTCTTTTTTAAAAACAAACGTGAGCCACTTATAGCATTAGCCGATGCGTTTGTTTGCGTGATCGCCTCGCGTGTCTCGTGCCAGCCTCAAATTAAATCCAAACCGATAAGACACCATGCACCTCACGACTGTCGCCTACGTTTCTTTTTAATTACGCATTGTACACATAGCCGCTTGTATTTGTGTGTATCTGACCGATTCAATTAATTTGTTGTAAACTAATGGGTATATTCCTAAATAAAAAAAAAATCCGGAGTATTTCCCGCCAAATCTCTTCAAATATTGGCGGAAAACAACGATTTTAGTATGTTAGGCTGCTATGATTTTCGGTAGCAAAAGCTTTGATTAATGAAGATAATTTTTCTTGATCATCTTAAATTTGAAGTTGATCTATAAGATGGAACTACAAATATAAAAGAATATATTACAACATTCACAGAAAATTCTTCTT
This sequence comes from Pharmacophagus antenor, assembly GCA_018245475.1. NCBI lineage: Eukaryota > Metazoa > Arthropoda > Insecta > Lepidoptera > Papilionidae > Pharmacophagus > Pharmacophagus antenor. Next base: position 23,483 of record DWQX01001617.1, on the reverse strand, counting down.
TACGTTTGTGGTCAGTTACTCCTATTGCCTTAAGTTTATCGACTCTAGCAATACATCTCAACTTGATCGGTTTATGTTTAGCTGTCAATTGATTACAGACTGATGCGAAACTTAGTTTACTTTATAAGGGAATGAAAGAAACCGCTATTTCTTATAGGATTCTAACTTTTTTAGTTTTGTGTATGGTCTCCCATATTATACATAACAAATTAAAACAGTTTTAAAAATAATAATTGTTCAATATTGTTTATTTATAGGCTGTCTGTAAAATGTCATTTACACTTTTATTGACTGAGATCGAATTGAAATTATTAAAACTGTAATGCAATGCAATTTAGGGTTATATATCATATACGTCTTTATCTACATGGCGCAGTGGTTTACCGCTTATCTTTTAACGCGAATGTCCCGGGTTCGATACCCGGGCCACAGTAGTAGTGGAGTCTGGGTGGTAGTAGGGTTTTTCGCTAGTTACCACCGTCAACGTCAATCTGCTGCACCAGTAGTTGTTGTATTCTAGCAGTTATACATATGAAAGCCAGAAGAATTTTGGATGAACACGGTTCAACATCTACGGCCTCATTGTCACTTAACTTCAAGTGAAATTTTGATTGTGTTAGCTCATTGCCTATAAAAAGAAATGTTTAAAATTTCTTGGTTTCCTTTCACTTCTTAAATCTGTCTTGTGTTTACAAATGAACTTAACATCTTGCTTAATTGTTAAGAATATTATTGGAATGGACAAAGTTTATATATTAACTTGTAAATTTGTTACAAGTTCCGCAAAAGGAAAATATAATCACGAAGCAGTCCGACCGGTTCGTTCCACGGGATTGTTTTTCTCGACTTTATTGTGTATTATTACAAGTAACGGACGTCTGGAGGGGCGGGGTTATTAGTTTACAAGAGTATCAAACGCGCCCCATTGTTTATTATTGACTCGATACTCACGGGAGTACGATATTACTTTCCAACTCTTTCGGAAGTTTGCCCTCTTTGTTGACATCTGCCGTTCGATTATTGGACATTCAGGAATGATGGCGTTTAATAAAATTCTATAATAATATTAATCTACGCATGTTCCGTGATTAAAAGGATTTATATAAAATATATTGTTGTATGTATGTATCGTTTGATGGAAATAAATTTTGTAATCATATAAATTAAAAACTTGCTTTATATACAATTGAGGCAACGAGTAACATCTATTATTAAAATATAGTTAATATTGCCGCTGATTTTATCAAAATATATGTGTATCTGTACTATAATGGTAATATAACTTCTAATCAAGTGACAGATTTTTCATTCAAGCTTTTGTTTTATAAAGTAGTTTTTACAATATAACAGATGATATTTAAGAAAATTTAGTAAATTTTTATTAAAAATACCATAGATGCTAAAGTCGTTCTTGTAAATTAGCTTCAACAGAATTGGAACAACATAAATAATTATACCAATTATTTATATAATCGATATTATACTATGATTAATAAGAAATCGTATTATACTTGGAATTAAACATAAAATTCCAAAAAAATATCCTTAAAATAAATTTAGCTAAGCAATATAAATTCGAGATCACCGATGATATTAATCATAACCTTTTGCTCTATAGTTGGTGGTTGGTACTGAAAGAAATAAATACACCTTTATAGCAAGGGATCATAACAATAATTCACGTTTCATGAAATACGACATCACAGGGCTCCCGCCAATGCCATCCCTCGTCTTTACGACCACGCCTGACCACTAATCTTGCCCATATTGGCTTGTTAGCACAACACATGAGGCCCTTTATCCTAACGATACTTTATATATGGAAGCTGTTTAGATAGCTCGCGGATTTCGAATATCAGAAAATATATCAAAAAAGTGTTGATTTCGGAGTTTCAAAAAAGTTTTTTTACATCTGCAGATCATAAAAGTGGATAAATAGTGTATATCATCATTATGTTAATTTACAATTAGTACAACACGTGACCCTAAACTCATCTAAATATGCATGAAATATGTACAGCGTATATCTCACTTCTCTTATAGTATATATCACTTCTAATGTCGTTATTTCATCCATAGATGTAACACGTCAGTTTTCTTATGACATAGTTGCGAACATATAAAGAAATAGTAAATGAATGTAAAGACAATATTCCCCATTTTAATTACAAACACTGTTTACCTTTATATCGATTATAGATCACAATGCTGGTAACTCAGTGGTAACTCAACCAAAAATCTTTACATTTCTAGACAGCACAACTCCACTAAGTAGAGCTCTCTTACCTATGCAACTTCATACGTGTCATTGCTAAGGACTCATGACTAAAACATCCATACTCTTGACCAGAGCGCGACATAATTAATTATTATTAATTACATAAGAAGAGATTTCTGCTAATTATGATAATGGTAATTTAATTTATGAATAGATACAAAATATTGTAACTAATTGGCATAATATCATGGACTCATGAAACAAACAACGTCAATATCATAATGAGTCTTTTTATCGGTAATAGGCTAATTGATCTCAATTTCACCTAATGTTAAGTTACAATGACGTCGTAGATAGAGAAGAATGTTCGTCCAGAATACTTCTGGCTCTACAACTAACTAACTACAGGCTAACAACAGACTGATATTGAAGAACTAAAGGGGTAATACTAGAGGGGGCGGGGCAAATAGTAAAGCGAGTTTGACCCCACCTTATCCCCTTATGCCATTTAGACTCAGCTAGTCACGTGGCTTGGGAATATAATCCGGCAGTTTCGCGCTGTAACGAAAGCGATACACCACTTTTTTTTTATCGGGGAAAAATCTTTAAAAGATCATCTGCCTTCTGAGGGGAAGCCAGGATTATGTGGGATTTTTATCTACTACCCCCGGTGATCGATCTCAGCGTTTTGAAGGAGTCCCGGGATCTCATTCGGAACTCAACCGCGGCCCCTCAAACGCTACTCTATAATGATAGCCCATCCCGGAGCCTACACGATGTATACTCTAAAACGCTTGCGGGTTCTACCACAATGGCTAGAGACAACGTCCTGCCATCGTCATCCTCGGAGCCGTTGAAAGGGTGATAAGGACTCCCATCCTTACCATACACGGGTGCAAAGGTCCCTTAATGATAGGGAAACACCGTTTAGGGGGGAGGGCGGTGACGTAACACGTTAACGGCAAGACGGCCTCGTCTCTCTCAGAAAAGGAGGCTACGGCACTCCACGCCGTCTTATCCCAGCATCGCCGACACGATTACTGGCAAAGAGAGGTCTCGTACGATCCTGTTTAACAAGGTCCACCGCTCCGATTCCCATGCTGGGCAAACCGCAAGCGTGTGCGATGCAGAGTCCTCGTCCCTACCAAGCGGTAAACCACTACGCCATGGAGGCAATTAAAATATAATATAGATACAAGTAAATAAATAAAGTACACGATAAATTGCCAATACATCCAAATACACCATTTTTACCCACAACACATAGAAATAGGCGAAGATATCTTCAATGTTTAAACAGGAATCAATTCTGACGAAGTGTTGCTCTCGACCGGGGCATAACTGAACTTTATGTTAAGTATTTAGTTTGCGATCAATATTCAACAATTCTAATTACTCTCGAGGCGCCCGCCTTATTCCACGGCTCGGGAAACTTGAAAGTTTAATTGAAGTGTTAATTTGACCCGATAATGTCTGCGCACACCGTAATCATTCTCTCGCTCTATAACAACTAGCAATGTTCCTATAAATAAAAAGCTATAATGAAATCGTTTCAGATTATAATGTAACCATTATTATATAGGGATGTAACAAACACTGATACAGAAGAGAATTTTTAAAAAGTCTTAAAACTGTCGGTTCATATGTCCTCATGTATGTATAAAATTCTACAAAAATCTTTATATGTACGCATTGAATAGATTACATTGATGACAAAGCATATGAGTGTCATTCATTCAACGTATATGTTTAGTTTTTTGCAATACATGGATTATTTAACAATGTTACTCTTTGAGTGCTTACATAATCGATTTAATTAAGCAATGAACAAATAGCATGATTATATTTTACTGATGGTAGGTCTCCATTGTTAGAGATCATCTGTATCTCCACGCCAAGCTTATTTGCTATAATGTAATACTATACTAAATTTTAAGTTAATACAATACAATGTTTGTTTTCTTGTATAGGGGCGATAGTCTATTAAAAAAAACTATGAGCTACATTATTACTGTATCAACAACAGTCTGTAGTTCCATAAGAATATTAACACAAGAGTATGAAAATGAAAAAAAAAGAAACACGTACGTCGTTTCGTTACAGACAATAATTAATGAGTTTGGATAATTAAACGTGCAATTTAAAAATGCAATCAACTAAAGAGATCCGCTTCGGTGTTGAACTAATCGTGGCGGATGGCTGGCTCATCACACGGCATCGTGGCGTGAACAATGAAAGCAATTGCTTACAGCACCGCGCGATAGCTAACCGCACGCGACGGCCTCTATGAAGCTGTTCTTTGACACTTAATGGTACGCGAATATTATACAGCTAGTGTTGCACAAAGCCCTTAAAAATGTTTTCTTATTTAAATACCTTTCAAGATTTTATACAGAATTTTTATATGATGGACTATATAGAAAAATCTTTTATCATACTCCTTTTTCAACGCCTTAGTTAACGATATTGATATTATCGACATTTAACTTGACTAAATTTAAATTTGCTGTATACAAGGTTGTTACATATTCTTAATTCACTTATGATATAACGCTATAACTTGTAGATGTCAACTATATTTGTTTTATTGTGCTTTTTTTTGTTAACTGTGGTAAAAATAGACAAATACATAAGTACTAAATAAAAATAATTTAGTTAATATGACTGGCATTATAGCGTAGTGATTAACCGGTATTTTAACATCCTTTGACCATATAAATGCTGAAGTTTGGATGGCGGTATGGTTATCACGAAACGTCCCTAGACTCCAATGATATTTAGTCACTGTTAGTATTTTCAACAGATATTTTTGCGTCGCCAGGGCGCATCTGCAAAACTGCAAACTAAATATTCGAACTTACTTAGCTAGCTACAACTCTCGTATTTTCAATCTACTGTAATAATAACTTCTTGTATTCTTACAGTGAAACTCGTGCGATGCAGAACATTCTGGAAGAGCACACTTTTCTACTGTACTTAAATACGACCTAATTGTTTTTTTTTTATTTAAGTTATTAAAAAATCTCTTAAGAAATTTTCTCGAATATGTCACATAAAAATAATACATTATTAAATTTAATTTATAACTATCAAGTGAAGGTTTTTAAATAATAATTGATTGATCACTGAGAGGCATTCGTTAAATTAAGGTTTATTTATAATTAACACAGTTTTACGATATTGATATATGTCTACATAATTTCGTATTGAGGTCGGTCCTATCCCATCACTACACAACAAACTAGATTGACGCGTTGTTTGAGCCGTTGCCAGCGCAGACGTAATTACTTCGCGAGCAGTTTGTCAGCCAATTAAACACCTTTGCTTTATTAAGAAGCCGCAGTGAGAGCACGTAAACACCGAATCAAAAGGTTTCATTGCAATTTGGTGCGATCGCCGAGTGCCTCTCTACTGCAATTATTGCAGTGTTTTATTATTCTATGAGTAAGTTGTTCGATAGGAAAAAAAGTTCTTGAAATTGAGTAAATTTGTATAGTCGACTATGGAAAGATTTTGCTTTATTATAATACACTACTTCAATTATTTTGAAACGCATGATAAATTGGATAGAATAACTTTGAATCGTGTTTTTTTTAATGAAATTAAAGTTAATTTTTTTAAGTGACAATGGCGCTAAAAGTAATAAAGCATGCCAGCCGTGTACACTCTTGCTCTTATCATTTAAAAGGTGAAATACTGAAGCTGTTATGGTGACAAGTTATCAAAACGAAGGTGTCAGTTCTTTAAACGGATTAAAAAAACTACCAGCATCCAAAGCTCATCACTACGTAGTCCTGGAATCTAACAAATTACGGAACAAGTGGATAACCACTACGCCACTGCACACACTTATGCGAGAATAGTTTTGTTTTTAGTATTAATTTTATTAACCCATTTAAATAAAAAGGTTTAAATACGCAAGCGAATTTCGTTGATGGTACGTAATTGTGACAAACACGTTGCGTCGCGTACTATCCTATTCATAGCTACTTGAAATAAAAGACTGTGGACGCAATGAAAAGGATTATTGTTTTAGTTTTATCTTAATCTAACGATGTAAGTGCAGAGCCTGTTCAATTCAGAACAAAGAAAACGTGGAGACATTGTTCTGTTTTTTTTTCCGCCATCAAGCCAGAACAAAACACTGCTAATGTGTAACCATATATCAAGTAAATGTAATGCAGATTTCATAACTTACCTATTAGTTTTGGCATAAGTTTTACTTGAAAACCTTCTTGTAGATCGAAACAAGTTTTTTTTCTTTTTTATCGGTTATAGGCTAACATAGCCTCGATTTCACTTGATCTTAAGTGAAAATGATGCCGTAAATAATGAAGCATGTTCGCCCAGAATATATCTGGCTCTCACATGCATGGCCGCCGAAACACAACAATGTTATTATAGCGGCAGATTGACAATAAGCGTGCCAGGCAGGTTTGAAAAACTCTACCACCATCCAGACCACTATTTCTGTGGCCCGGGGATCAAACCCGAGACCTCCGCGTTACAAGAGCAAGCGGATAAACCACTACGAAGGCAGTCAAAACATTGTTTTTAATCGGTTATGAATTGATACTACCTCAATATCGTCCTATATTAAGAGACAATAAGGCCAATGATTGTGAAGGGCACTTGTCATGATTACTTCTGACACGTGTGAAACTAAACGAACATAGCGATGTTTTTATGGCGGCAGAATGCCATTAAAGGTAGCTAGCAGGGCTGATCGAAAAACCCTACCAGACAGATTATATTATTTGTGTGACCCAGAAATCAAAACCGGGACCTCCACGATTTAACGTAAACGGTGAAACATTGCTGCACGAACGACAGTCAAACAATTATCTTGTAGATGCTAGGTTGTTGATCGATGCGACAGTTATCAAGTTTATCTTCAATCGATTTGATAACACTTTTTTTCTTTTACATCATTCAGTAACATAATAAAATGTTGAGGCGTGAATAGTCGGCGCATTTAAATCGGAGACGTGTCTTTAGATAAAAAAAAAATTATAGCATTCAACGCCTCTCCACCGGCGTAGCTATGCAACTGTCACTCCGCTGTCGCCGCGCGGCAGCGACATTTCGTGGTCTCAGCTATTAATTAAACGAAACTCATTGTCCCGAGGCGGTGGGGCCCATTGTGACAATATTCGAGACGGCCGCCCAAACTCGCTCGGTGGAACAATAAGCCCCAACATAGACAGATCATTCAGACGATGGAAAACGTTGCAGGCGAGCTGCTAGTAATTGTGACAGTTAGTAATTTCTCAAACCCCGGCCAGATACACTAGCGAATAAGCTCATTATAAATTTTGGTTACAACGTCAATAAGTTTAGTACAGATGTACCTGATATAAGTAATACAGTTTTTTTCGTAGCAGAATTTTTCTAAAACCATCGGGCCAGCTATATTCGTTGTAAATTTGCCGCCATAACAGAGTTCCTGTGTTTCAGCAGTCATATATATGACAGCGTTAGTATTTTGTGCGAGCACACTTTTACATACCTAATCTCATGGTCACTTAACATCGTGTGAAATTTATATTAAGTGTTGGCTAAATAACCGAAAAAAATATAGCAAAATAAATTGTATGTACATAATAATTACCTTAGAGAACATTGTTATTTATTATTTTATTCTAAAGCCCATACAAATTAGTCACACGATAGTATTTTCTCATCATTACAATGAAGTGCTATTCAAGATTATCCTGCAGTGGTTGAGAATGAAATATAATATAATAACTGAGATTAACGACATAATTACGCTTTCTGTAGCGTTCTTTGAACTGGACTAAAAATGAATAATCATCATTAACTTCACCATATCCCATTTATTTAGGATCGACACAGTACGTCTTTTTCCTACATATATCTCTATCAGCCATCATCTCTACATTCACATCTTTCGCCGCTCCGTCACTAATCATCTCTTACCATCCATCTCTTTTTTGATCTTTCTGTACCCGTACATCCTTCTACACTTATGTTTAAGACCCTATTAGTGACATGTTCAATAATAATTAATAATGTACTACAAAAATAATGTCCGGAAAATAAAATTATCCAATACAAACAGAAGCAAAAGAGACTTTCCAAAATAACAAAAAGTAGGGTAAATTTTATAAAAACAAAAGAAAACCACTTGCAAAATTTCTATCAAATCAAGTAAGGATAAAACAAAAAGTACCATAAAGGTTATTGGATCCTTAACTTTACTAGTTTAATTCGTCAAGGGACTTATAACTTTTATGTTCTCTCTCTGATGTGCTATTACGTTAAAGTAGTATTTTTACGTGTGATAATTTAAAATTTGGATATCATATTTAACCCCGGTAAATTTAAAAAAGGAACACTGACATATAATTTTCCTCCGTTTTACGTGTGGTATCTATCACCAGTATTTATTTTTCATGAGGAAATCATACATTGCGAACTCCTTAACTGCAAATCTATTGCGCGTTTTAACCCCTCACTCTAATTTATAAAATAATCGAAACTAATGTTTTAATATAAAAATGGAACACAGAATTATAAATTTACCTTTTTTCGTTCAGTTTTCTTACGTACCACTATTTTTTTTTCTGAGGAAATATTCATGGTACTTCCTCGTTGCGTACCTTTTACGAGTCTTAGTCAGTACTCTAACTTATAAATTAGATGACACAAAACTAATCTTACATTTAAAAATGGAACACTACATACAACCTATTAGTTTAGACTCGACGCGTGACGTGTATTGAATTTTACCAATATCTGTATATTGATTTTATTAATGTATTTTTAAATCAACAAATACCATTGACGACTGATCTGTTAAGTAAATATAGACTTTAATTATTCCACTCACTGCATGAAACAATCAATGGGGGACCTATTGAAGTAATATGTCAATAAACCCAATAAAACGCAACACAATTTTCACCGGAACATCAACGTCATAATGGTTGAAAATTTATGCAATAATATTGCTTCGAACTAGTACACAATATTAGCGAAAGCATCGTTCATGCCCAGGGCTTTGTTTAACAAACATCGAAGCTGGTCAATTAACTACTGCATATTGGAATATACGTAACGACCATATTGTATTCGAACATTAATATTAATGCAGTGCGAGCTGTGCACTACGTAATGCTTAAAAACTACCAATGATATTACACCTAAATGTACAAGTAGCTTGAGAGATATAGTTAGGTATATAAAAAATTAAGCGTATAAATGCAATGGTTTACTCTCTTGCCTTGTAACGCAGGGGACCCGGGTTTTATTCTCGGCCCACAGGTGTAGTGAAGTCTGGATGATGGTAGAGTTTTTTAAAGCCACCGGGCTAGCTGCAACTTTCGACGTCAATCTGCCGTCGTAACAGTATTGCTGTGTTCCGAGAGCTATATGAGAGCTAGAAGTATTTTGGACGAACACGCTTCATCGTCTACGGCCTCATTATCAACTACCATCAGGTAAAATCGTAGTCAAATGTTAGCCCATAACTGTGGCACATGGCAGTTACATATACTAATTTCAAGCGTCAAGAATTCTTAAAGCACTGTGCTTAGTGCCGTCAGTTGTGCTACATAAAATAAACTAGCAGTGCTCAACCAATTTTCTTAGCAATATGTGATACCGACCAAGCATTTTATTACAGTGCACAAAAGAGATGTTTTTAATTCGAGTCGTACTTTTTCTTTGTTCCTTTTTGTCATGTGCATTCACATGCATAACAATTATACGAATTGTGTCATAAATCAAAAATAAACCAAAAATAATCCTAAACAATTTATTTGAGTAAGAAAAATATGACAAAGCCCAGACCAGCCCCGGTGCACTGAAACTGGTAATGAAAGGGTTAAAATTAAAAAAAATCCATGACCTTACTAATGTTGTGATTATTTTTAGTTTGCGATGATTTACACCAAGGGTGAGCAACCCGTTACCCTCAGGCCGCATGCGGCCCGCTGAGGCTTTTTTATATTATATTTTATTCTTTTGCTAATATATTAACTTCTACCAATTTAAGGTGACTTGTTCCGAAATGCAATATGATGGAGAAATGTCTATGCTAGTAGTGCAAGTTGCACGGGGTCATTGAAAGAGAAATTTCTTGATTTTTTTTGTTTTAAATACTCATAAGAAGTACGTGTTGGCCCGCCAAAAAAATTCGAATTCTGAATCGAAATCCCGCGACTTCTCCAAAACGCTGAGGACCACCACCGAGGGGGTTTTAGTGGGTAAAAATCCTATATAACCCTGATATCACCCCAGAAGAGAAGTGTCTTTCGAAGATTTTTCTTCCGCTATCTAAAAATATGGTGGAAGCGTGCTAGCCCAGAATACTCTGCCTGTAACATGTGCGACCGGACTACGTCAGCGAAACTAACATAAGTAATCTGTTGTACAAACTGCAGAACTTTTGCTTGTTACATAGCGAAGTGTACTGCTTCCGATACGATATAATATGCACGTTCAATTAATTAACTTACCAAATGGTCGGTACACGGCAATTGCGCTCTGTAATGAACTGGCCGGTCGCAGGCCGAATTAATTGTCAAACGTGCTTCGAGTGCCGATGCGACCACTTTAGAGAGACAGTGCGAGAGCCGACAGTATACTGGACGAACACGCTTCACCATCTGGGGCCGCATTGACGCTTATCATCAGATGAAATCGAGGTCATATGTAACGCCATAAACTTTAAAAAATCACCTTTGTGGCAGCGTTATTCTTATTATTTAAAAAACTATGCGCAATGGTTTACACTTTAATAGATTTATATGTCGGTGACATTAACTCTACTCCGAATCTTATCATTACTAATTTGATTAGGTAGGGAGACAAGGCAGGTTCCCCATAAAGTGGACTGAGCATATTGTGAAAGTCTCGGGAAGACGCCGAATGTGGGCAACGCAGGAATGTTCGGGACAGAGATCCTTGGGGGAGGCTTATGTCTAGCCATGGCCGTTTATCGATTGACGACGAAGATGATGATGATGATGATGATAGTACAACCAAGGTTATTTACGATCCGACGTAATTATATGCATGCTTTAAAGGATTTCATTAAAAAAATATATATTTCATAATGTATATTCAGTCAGCACTATAACGAGAACTGAATAAGATGTAACAAAAAAAAATAAAACACAAAATTTGAAATATAGAATATAATTAAGGGAATTATTTCTGACTCACATTACAAATAAATAATTTATTACTAAGATATAACGATCTACTAAAAGAAAAATAAAATAATGAATTCTAATTTTGATTGTACGCATAAATTAATTAAAGAAAAAGACAACTTCTAATCGTTCAACAAATTAAAACACTCAGAGCATAATGGCCGGCGGACATGCAAGTAAAATTCAACAAGATCACTTCTCCGTTGCAAGTTCTTTAAAAATCCCTCGTAACCGTTTCACCGGCACGTAGCGTCTTACGAGGGCCAACCCCGTCGTCTCCCCCCCTCCTCCCCAGTTCCCCCCGGCGACGTTACGAACTAGGTCAGATTGTACTTGCTCCAGAACATGGAGCGACGTAAAACTAAGTTTTTATTATGTACCCATTAAAATTATCCATTGAGCAAACGAGCAAACGTCAACAGATGTTGATTTTTATGATTTCCTTGATGTAATTTTTTTCTCGTGAATGTCAAATTTTACTATTTAACCTACTTCTTCATATTCCAAACGCTATTATACGCATAATTCCACCTATACATACAGTTGTACGATAATCAGTAGAAAAAACATAAAAATTTATTAAATTTTTAATAATCTGTTATTCATCAAAGATCTCCGTGATTTAAAATACTTTGAGCCAGGCTTAAGGAACAGTTCCCACCCTGTGCCAGATCACGGAGGTCAAGAGAGTTCATCTCATCATTATCCTTTGATGACTTTATGCAGATAATTTAAGTTAAGATGTTTATGAAACTGGATATTTTACTATCCTTTATATCTTAGCAAGTCATTTCAATGATATCAAAATAAAGAAACAAAGTGCTCCCTTTTTATTAAACGTTTGTGATTTTCTGTAAGTTGAGGCATAATTTTAGCTATAATTTTTTGGAATACTACAAGTTGTAGGTAAATTTCTAAAAAGTAAGTAAATTTTAAGAACACGGCGGGCATTTAAGTGCAGGCTATGTGCTTTCTCTTGCCCTATGGTTCACTATCGCAGTACACGACACAACAACAAATTCCATCACCATCTGGATGATCTTTCGCTGTGAGTTTAAAGCGCCATTTCTTAACACCCACAACCACCCTGTGGAATCAGTCGTCGCCAGCGGTATTTCCGGACCGATACGACTTAGAGGCCTTCAAGAGAAAAGCGTACTCCATCCTTAGAGGTTGACAACGCTGTTGCGACTCCCATAGTGTTGCGGTTGTCCATGGGCGACGGTGCTCACCTTCCATCAGGTGAACCATTCGCTCGTTTGCCTACTTTTCCTATAGAAAAAAATAAAAATTACGGCTAAAAAAAATGTATTCAACTTTGTCTCAATTACCACATTCTGTCATTTACTTATCCATATTAATCTATCAAGAATCTTCATAACCTATTAATCTACAAATAACGTAAACTTTAACCATATTTTTATACCTTTACGAATTAGCCAGGAAGTTTATTTTAGATGGCAGTCGAAGAACATTATTTCATACAATGAATGAATCATTCTCCTGGCATAGAACGGCCGACTAGGCGTAGTGCAAACAATGTTCGCGACAATACAATATAACAATTCGTGCGAAATTGTTTTCGTGAGATTAAAGGACCTTTCATCTAATGCTTACTACAATAGGCCTCGGAACAGTGTTTATACACTCCGTCAGCCGCAAGGATATTCGCACAATAAACATACCCGGTCTCTTTTTAACCAAAAATGTATTTACCAAACAACAATAACGTCTTAAGCAGTATGTGAAATGAGCAGTATCGAGAATCTGTCTCCATAAACGCGTGCCTTTTTCGCTTGTGATAACATTTTGCTTAGCTTTATTTTTATTATGATTTTCTCTCTGTATTATTATTATAAATTAACACCAGATTCACAGACACATTTTTACAACGGCACATTCTTTTCGAGCCTGTTGTTATTTCGTGCTTTATAGTATTCTTATTTTTCCTGTTTTGTAATAACATATAGACCTTAATGTCGCCGGAGGCAATATAAAAAAAATTAAAAAGTAAACGCATATTAGTAAAGGAATTTTTTTATATAGGGCTAGTCCGTTAAAATGACGGGTCTAGTAGATCCAGTACAAACATTATTTATATGAGGTGTTCGCTTATTTATAAAATAATCAGTAACGTTGATACTTCTGAAATTGATAGTTGTTTTCTAACACTGTCCAGTAAACCACCGTAGTGCTTCCAAAAAATAGTTTACAAATTTCTGTACTTCGGATTAAAAGGCGCTGGTCTAAAATCTCGATACCATTAGCGCATTGTAAATGTAAATATACGAATCTGCGGCTAATAGTTGTAGGTCAGGCCTATCACGCACAACCAAGTGAATGTTATTTCTTTCGTCGTGTTTGTACACTTGTCGATGATTGCGCTTAGAACCCAGTTAAATATAATGTTACTATCAGCATTTATATGAGGTCTCTATACATAGTGAAACATTAGTACGAAATAGTTATATAGAATTAGTAGTTATCATATTTCTTTATTAAGGTTCCTATATATTTTTTTTAAAACGACCTGTTTCGTGTACAATCTAAAAAAAACCCTTTAAAGTCCACAGCTAGTATTAAGCTGGTTAATGTAATTTATATACATCCGTAGTTGTCTTAAATAGAGCGGTCATTATGAACAATTAAGGCTGTGGCAAACACGACTCTAATCCTGAACTGTATCAAAGGCATTTAGATAATCAAGCACCGTAAACGTAGGACAACGGAACGTCGTCGACGTTTAATGGCATCGTGACGTAAGGACGGAGGAATTTTATAAAGCGCAGCCACTAGGCTCCAGAGGCGTTATCGTAGCTATAATCGGTGATGCGTCAAATATAACCACACACGACGATGTCTACTAGCAAGCGATTAATGAAGGAATGAAGTCCATCTCGGTTCTGTCGTACACGTTATAGTAAGGATATTTTTTTTGAACACATTGAAATATTTCTCATGTTAAAATTTTCTTCGTCGTGTTAACTAATCGGCAGTGTTGATCTTATTTAATCCTCGATCCAAATGTATATGTCTTTAACACATTCGTACGTAAGGCATATGTGTTTGTGTAACCCAAAGCTGCGCCATCGTAACTCTCTAACGGCTGGAGCGATATTTATCTATTTATATTTTAACAGTGATTCGATCGGGACTATGGCTGAGAGTGTAAAAGCTAACACTGTATGAACAAAAAAATTGGTACGGCCGTTCTAAAATTATTAATACATAGTTCTTAATTTATGTAGCGAGTGAAATAAAATTTATTTATAATAATATTATTGTTACATATATCGCGAATGTTTTCAAAATGTGTGATCAGGTACCTGATTTAAATAGAATTGGTTAAGCGTTGTCAAATATACTCGACAAACAGGATATGACTTTAATAGTAATTTGTAATAATGTTTACATCCGCTTAACTGTCATAAATTAGTCATAATATTCTTTTATAGTTGCTTTTCGAAATTAAGCACGCATATTAATCTGACGTAAATATAACCTTTATCTTATCCTATTGCATGTTGAAGTTGAATAGATTACACACGTATTAAAAAAAAACAATAAAATGGTAAAGATTAATGTAGTTACAAATATTTCTTTCTTTTTTTCTACAACAATTGTTAGATATTAAAAACGATGGTATTTTGTTATTTACATACTAGTAAAGTAACATTACAATTATGAAATTATATACTCCTGTTGTTCGTATACTGTCAATTATTTTAAATAAGAATTTCGCTTCATGTATAAATTCTTTTGTTGATTTTTCTTATCAAAGCATATGTTTACTTGTGTTAAAGATTACCACAATACGCCCGCAAAAAACAATCCCCAGTCGGAACACGTGCCACAACAAACAATTCTCCAAAGATTTCTGATAGGTAAACTGTATAAAAAAAAACATTTTCAACTTCAAAAGTGAAGTTTATCGGCTTTCGATCTGAAATCTGTACGGTACACATTTGTACTTCTTTGTGCACTTTATCGTTAGGATTAATCGTTAGTAAGAAAATCTTCGGGGCTCCGACCGCAGCGTTTGTTAACTAAACCTTTAAATAAGCTTCTTTGTGATTGTATTAATAGACAGATTAATTCGAATGTTTATGTACATTTGTGTAAACAGAATTTTGATTATATATGTGCTAGTATTTCGCTAAAGGTTAGTGGTGATAGATCTCTCTTTACGATTAATTTTTTTTTAATAGAAATAGGCAAACGAGCCAGCGGTTCACCTGATGGAGAGTGATGACTTTTCCCATAAACAGCTGCAACATTCAGGGAGTCGCAAAATTTAGGTACGAGTGAGCAACATCACCACACGCGGCTTTGAATTTTAATTATAAATTTTCAACCCCACATAGCTAGCTCAAAGTCAATCTGCCGCTATAACTAATATGCTCCAGCAGTCATCCATGTGAGAACCAAAAGTATTCTGAGCGGACTCTTTTTCCTTAACAATACGTGGGATTGTGTATTCAATCTACATCCGAAAACAAAAATATTATTACCGCTAAAATGTTGTGTACTAACATTATTCGTGGATTGGTTTGAAATGCGCTGTAGCTTTATATAAAATACTACGTTAACGAGAGACGCCATTTTAAATCTCAACGGTCAAAATAATTGTAAATTCATTTACCATTACCATATTTATTCAATTTAATTCGGTGCATGAAAAAAAATAATATTTCATTAATGTTTGAAGCTATTCAATGTGAAAATTTGAAACGAACACAATGTAAGATATAATAAAAACAGGATTGACATCTGCTATGAAATTATAATAGTTGATTCCGTTAAAAAGTTATGATTATGGAATAATACAATATAAGTTCAAGGATTTTTTATTGAACTACCAGTATTATTTACAACTATAATAGCATTTTATTACGTGGTACATACAACATATATGTAGAAGGAGGCTGCAACAGAAAATGACAATGGCGTGTTAAAGTAGGCGGATTTTATTTATTGCCTGCTGTGGTCATTGCACAGTTGAATAACGTTCGATGATTTATGAGAAATTCTTCATTTTACCTGACTCGAACAATTAATGATAATAATTTAATAAAACATAACTCTTCGCTGCATTATGATAAAAGATAATATGGCTTTTAACCGCTTTTATTGCAAAATGTTGTCAGTTGCTGCAAAATGCAAGCATTATCACTTCATCTAGTGGCGGATGAGGTAAACTATAAAGAGAACTGTATATAGAAGTGTGCACAATTAACATCTACATAGAAACTAATATTGGTGTACTCCAACAAAGGTGATTTGACGTCGCTTAACATCAATAATCGCCTACTTCTGCCCTATCGTATTAATAAGAATAGCTCGGGGCAACAGTAATAATGGACATTTACCGCGCTTTTGTCAATGTGGGTTCGAACGGCGGGCTGAGGTGGGCACGTCATTATTCCGTTTGTTGATCGATGCGCCGAGTTCGGGACTGGCCGTTGTGATGTACGTCAAAGTCAGCTGATCGTATCGATTTATTTAACTTATGTATATACAAAATTATATATTAATATACCATAAAATAAAATAAAATAAGCCTTTACTTCTACTACTTCATCAATAAAATTCTAAACAATATTTTTTTGAATAGGCCTACGCCAACCAGCTGAATGTTACTTAATATGATTACTAAATAAAAGTATGCTTACTAAAACCGGCGTTAAACAAAAACTGAATCAAAACACATATTAAACAGAAACTGTCACATATTTAGAGCTAAATAAAAGAAAAACCGTTTTATTTTAAACTTTTTGACACCATGTACGAATCCTAAAAACGCGACTACTCGCATATAGGTGAAAATTAATGCATTGTCAGACATAACAAAGTAACAATAATTGTCTAATTAACAACATGGTTTCTTTCGTCGGTGAACTAAGTTCGTAATGTTGTTTTTGGATTTGATTATGATTTACCTACAAGTTGGCGTTTATCAATTATCAATCAAATCAAATTCTTGAGGCTTTGTTAATATAAAAGTAATGAAAGTTTTGTTGAAACACGTAACGATTTGCATTATAGATTACAAGGAAATACCGAGATACGTAATACTTTTAAATAAGTTTTATTTACTCAAAAAATGCACATATGATTATGTGAAGGCTACGTGGAATGTTACGTAGAAAATATCAAAATATAATATAATGTATATAAAAATAAATGTCATAAATTATGTATCATCCTGTCGACCACAAAAACCATTCGACGGATTACCACAACAAGTACGTGCGTGCGTTATATTTCACGGAAATACATTTAATGTAATAACGTTGAAACCTATTCGAATAAAATGATTGCCTGCTACTGTAACTGTCAAACGTGTTGTACATATGTATATATATTTATGGCAGTAGGCTAACATCACTTATTATCTGATATTGAGTAACAATAAGGCGCTAAATGTTACAGCGTGCTCGCCCGAAACACTTCTGGTTGTCACATTTCTGATCGACGAAACACAGCAATCTAGTTATGGTAGATGGTTCACATTGATAATGGTAACTAGATAGGCGGGTTAAAAAACTCTATTTCCTCCACCACTCGTGTATCGAACCCGGGACATCTCTTCCATAAAACAAGCAATAAACCACTGCTCCTCAGAGGCAGTTAAATATGCTTATCAATCATTTTAAGATCGATATATTAGTTAATGAAGTTCATAATCGATATTTACGTACAAAGTACATCACTACTTCATAGTACCATATCCCTGCTTCACAGTTCCCACATTTTTTCTGCCATCACAACCGACAGGGATTATCAAACAATGACGTGCGTAGACGCAGGCCACACATCATCTCGCAACGAGAGAAAATAATTTTTTGCCGACACATCATAATGGTATCTCGCAATTTATTGTCCAATGCTTTTAAAAATAAATCGATCCCGTTTTCAAACGTAAGCAGCAGTACAATCGGAAATGGATATCGACAGAAATAAACTGAAAATAGATTACATTCGTTTCCGTTTTAAAAAAATATTCGGCCCGCTGGTGTTGTTTCTAAATATAAATCGAAAACGTGGTGCAAAATAATGCTATTTACCATATCGAATCGTCCATAAATATTTATTCAAATAATTACAAAATCTGAATGGAATAAGGAACAAAATCAGTTTTTTCTAATTTACCACTCATCGTTAAGAGATTTGATTTTTAATAAAAAAATAATGATTAATCCACACATCAAAAGTAACATTTTACACGATCATACTTAAAAAAGGAACAAAAGAAAAATTACTGCCTCGATAGAGCAGAGGTTTACCGCTTGCCTT
This sequence comes from Pharmacophagus antenor, assembly GCA_018245475.1. NCBI lineage: Eukaryota > Metazoa > Arthropoda > Insecta > Lepidoptera > Papilionidae > Pharmacophagus > Pharmacophagus antenor. Next base: position 4,787 of record DWQX01001617.1, on the reverse strand, counting down.
GTAACGCGAAGACCCAGGATTCGATACCAGGCTACAGAGGTAGTAGAGTCCCACAACTACTACAACAGTATTGCTGTGTTCCAGCAATCATACATGTAAGAGACGGATGTATTCTTGGAAAACACACTTCTCCATTTACGGCCTCATTGTCACTTGACATCAAATGAAATCGAGGTCATATGTTAGCCCAGACCGATGAAAAAAAACTTCGAATTTGATTATCGGAAAATAAAAATGTACCTTTTGCTCTTAAGATAACTTTTAATTAGTGCGGTGAATTTCTTAGGTCTTACTACAACACTCAACTTACTAAAGAACAAAACTGTATTAACTTCGATAATGTAGAATCAGTAAGTTACTCTAATAAAACTGATTTAACCTTTATTATTACTAGGCAACTTATCACCGGATGTAAAATGTAATAACATATCAGCTTTAATTCTTTCTTGGTAACAGATATAATCTTAAGACTATAATAATTACATAGAAATTACGTAAACTGCACAGGTGTTTTAATAAATCTGAATGCTTATTTTTTTCTGTAGCAATGTATATATTACAATAAATTAAGAAAGTTGACAATACTTTGTAAAGAACCGGCTACTACTACGACAGAGGTTTAGATGGCTTAGTATTCACATCAATTGCACCTAGATGGCGTTGTTAGCAATATAGACTTGTTTTGTTTTAATTCAAGATAATAAAATCGTTTTCAATAACATTGTTAACAAATTTTATAAATTAAATTTTGTTAAATTAGTGCAAAACTTATTTATTTTTTTGTCGAAATTATAAAAGGAAATAAAGAACTTGATTAACATAAATTGTTTTTAATACAGTTATTACTAATTATGTTTATAAAAAGAAATACAACTTTTTTGAGATTCCTTTGTGTAAAGCCAACATAGCGTGAAAATTTTGCTTTACTGATTTCTCAAATGGATAATTGTTTTATTACTTGGGCAAAAGTATTATGTTGCGTATTTTGTTGTTTAAATAATAAATAATTATTTTACGTAAAATAATATTAAATATTTTTAACAATTTTAACAAAAACTTCTTTGTTAAAAAAGATATAAAAGAAACTATACTAGGGGACACCCGGGTTTGAACCGGGGACCTCTCGATCTGCAGTCGAATGCTCTACCACTGAGCTATATCCCCAGTTGATAATTTAATTGAAATTAATTAATATAAATAATATAATGTTTAGTAAATTAATTTTAATTTATGTTCAAACTTTTTTCCATCTTGAAGCCATAAATTTCTGTAATAAACACATTACACTTAACGGCAGAAATATGTAAACCAGTAATACCTAAACAGGTTACAATTATATGTCATTTAGCAGATATTTACCACAGCATTTAGTGATAATGGATTGTAATGAAATTATTATCGCTTATTATCGTAACTAATTACTTGTTATTATGCATTGGTTTCTTGACGAATATATACGTCGTTACAGTTAATGTGATAATTATAGCTTCTCGCCAATAGGTGATTTTAAAAATATTTTTTATGAGAACGGAAAGAAAGGATTCATGTCCCGTATTATCAAACTAAAATAATTTACACTTTATAACTTATTTTTAACTAAACAAATGTGTATTTAGTTTACAGCAAAATATCATTTAAATAGATTAACATTAACTAAACCGTAACAAATTTATAACTTTTTGCTTATTCTAGAAATTCTACATATAACCATTTTTACCTTGTAACAGGAAAGTTTCAGATCCAACTCTGATAAGTCGTGTACTCTGGTGTCGTAAGTAGTGGAGCATGATTGATGGTAGGGTTCAAATCCGCTTGTCTAGTTACCACGATCAATATCAATCAGCCGCAATAACACTGATGTTGTGCTTCAGCAATCAAGCATATAAGACCCAGAAGTACTCTGTGCGAACACTTCACCATCTACGCACCCATTGTCACTTAACATCGTGTGTCGATTGAGTTCAAGTGTTATACAGATGCCGATAAAATAAAAAAAAAGTCTTCTAATTTCTTCACAAGGAAATTTATGATAAATTCGAACTTGCGACCTTCGTTATATATACGCTCTCCGAGTGTTATTTTCAAAACTCGAAACATTGGGAGCGTTTTCAATTACATTACGCTACGAACGAGGCTATAAACAAAAAGGTTTTAATTAAAAACGGCGCGCCAAATATAAAGTTTTTTTGCGGATAAGACTCCTAAATGTGTATAACCGCTAACAAATTCTGCCCAAATCTGATAAAACTCCCACCCGATCCATTTCGCACAAACTTTCCTTTTATCTCGCCAACGCGCTAAGCCTAAATTTGTATACACGTTTATCGTCGACTGAGAAACTTCGGCAAATTCTATTTATATTCAATCTTTCAGCAGTCACTGAAGACGGTTGATAAGAAAATAAAAAGTGCTTTTTTTTTCTTAACAAATTTCCTAAATTTCATTTGGTATAGCAAGCATATCACTTCTTTAGATTAAAGTGAACTAATTCAAAAATGAAAAGCAAAAGGTGAAAGGGTTTTTTTTTTGCGTTTACCACAAAAATAGTGTTAAGACAATTTAATACATTTAAACTCTTAACTGCCTCCGTGGCGTAGTGCTTAACCTTTTTCGTTGTAACACAAAGTCTCGGATTCAATTCTCTAGCCAAAGTTAAAGTTTTACTGGACAAAATTCCATTTATAACCACACGTAATTACACAAACATGTTTTAATATATTGACCACGATGCGCCAGTATAGTGACTTACTCTACTTTCAAAATTGCCATTTGTTCAAAATTCATTGATTCTTTTGCATATATTTTGATTCACTACTTCATTGGCCGTTAACGCGTTTTATATGATTATAAATAGATATAGATGAAAAGATAGATTTTGTTTTAGTAACGTACCGAGAAACAGTACCGCGTTCTTATCAGCCGTGCCTAAGAGATTGAAAATGGCCGACGCTAACAGCATTTGAACAATTAGCCGCAACTCGCCCACTTCGCAGGTATGTTAATTTATTTAATGTTAAAATTAGTTTCCTCCAGTACATGTACTATTGTTCGAGATCATCGACACAGTGAATAAAATGTTTAATGAAAATTTAAACTTTTTAGGGTCTACATCGCATTAACATTCACTAGGTAAGATATTTAATATTCCTCGAAGATTCGGCGTGCGAGTTTCAATTATAATAAGTTTCATTGAAATTTGATCGACCGCTTTCCACCATTAGGTGTGGAATTTCAAACCGTTTCTTAATAATGGACACCTATACAACGAAAAACACACCCTCCAATTTTCACGCCTCTGGTACCAGCGGTTAAGGCTGTGCGTTGACATATGTCATCCAGTGAACAATTTGTATTTAATATTACCAACTAAACAGATTCATTATTCTAAATCGACAGCATAATATTAATAATTAAGGCGGATCCACACGAAACCATTCTAGTTATAAGCAAGTTTCGTCACGGTTCAGTCATCATAATCATCTTTTTAAATATAAATTTTAAACAACTTTTTGCAATGTAATAAAATTTTCGTTTAATATTTAATTTTACGTTGTTTAAAGTACTAAGTTTAATGATCGCTTTGATATATTTATTAAGTCAACGACCGAAAGAAATGTTTAGCATCGGCAGATATTTTTTTTAATAACTCTGCTGTACCCCGTCTTCACTTGCGTTGAACTCTACAATGTATGAATCAAAATATTATTTCTTAATAAAAGGTTTTATCAGAAATTGGTTTCGTATTTAGACTATTGACCTTTATTTTAACTTTTTATTTTAATAAAATGGTCAATTACTAAGCTAGTAATTATTTCGCCTACATGGTACAGTGGTTAATTGCTTATTTAGTAATACGGTAGTACTTGATTTGATTCTGTGCCACGTGTTGGCTAGCTAACACTGGTACATTCTCGGAGGCGTGCATGCAGAGCAAGCCCGAGCACTTATATACACATCTATAAAAAAAAATTACATGACGTCTTTTTTATGGTAGTGTTTAAACCCGGCAGCAATTATGATTTATAACTATTAGTGTACTATATTGCTTATTTGGGGTATGCTGGACTTTAAGGCTTGTATGGGAGTACCGCCACTGCATATTGTCAATCCGCTTCCATACTAAGATTGCTGTATTTAATCTGTCAATAGTACTTTTGGCGAACACAATTCACCATATTCGCCCTTATTGTCAGTTAACATGTAGACTAATTGAGGTCGTGTTAATAGAATTCTGCTACATCCATCTCTACATTAATTTAACCACTCACGAAAATCGGTTCACCGATTTATTATTTTTGAAATCATAACAGACAAACACTTATTCATCAATAATATTAATGTAGATATAAAAAAAATATTAGAGGTTTGATTACTTTAGAAGCTTTATATGTGAAAAATTTTCGTATTTGTATCAGTTGTTTCTCATTACACGAACAAAGTAGACGCTTTAGCAAAATGCTTTATATGTTAATCTTCACATTTGCTATGTGCGTTGCGTCACGCGCTTTTTCTATCGATGGTAAGTATTTCTTATTTAATTAAGTGACGTCCACTTGCTTAATTTTATCTATAAATAAAATTAAGCAAGTGAACGTCACTTGGACTATAAATTAATTATTGACTTCTGTTCCATTTCAATCCCGTAAAATAATATGAAAAACAATCTGTGATCCAGAAAATTGAGCAATGATTTTAACACAATATTAAGTTACAAAGAGACTGTAGATAGTGAAGCGTACTCACCGAGGATACTGTGACACACGCATGTTTGGCTGCCGGAACAAAGC
>DWQX01001616.1:0-26628 GCA_018245475.1 Pharmacophagus antenor | reverse complement strand
ATGTTACATAACAAGTTCCCTATTTAATAACGTAAATAAATAATTTGTAGAGCACTAACTTTGGAAGTTTTATTCAATATTGTAATTTTTTCAAGGTGGTCTCAAATTTTTGGCCTGTAGTGTACTTTAAATTTCATAACTTTAGGAGCAATGGTTAAGTCTGCGGTGATGTACACAGGTCATTTAGTCGACGAATCATTCAAGACTGAATTTTATATGAGAAGATTAATATAAAAACGAACAAAATATTTTTATTGTGTAGTGTTTTATTTAGGTAGTGTATTGCAAAAACATGCTTGAATTTAAATATTGTTTATACACAGATGTTTTATTGCGTTGCATTTGTATTTGGTATTATTGTTGTAATTTTTTTTTAGAATTACTTTACAAATATTTAAAGGTTAAAATAATTTATGAAAAGTGTTTATATGATTACTATCAGTTTATAAAATACATTGCCAATGAGTTATAAAGCCTTTGAAAATTTAAAGTCGGCTTTGAATTATAACGATTTAAAGAACAACGACAGTTTATTTTAAAAATTCTTTCATTAATCTTTGCTGATAATTTCTGGATTTAAATAGAAGAAGTGAGAATCAACTTTAATTTTTTCTATTACTTGTTGATTATTAACCATCATGATATAATAAGCCTGAACCCAACTTTAATCTGCAATAAATTACGTTCCGTAAATTACATAACACCCTTCTAATATCTTTGCTACTTATATGCTTATTAAAATTGTGATGAATCACATTCTTTTAATAATTTTATGTCTTTTTTTATATAAAACTTTATTATGTATAAAGCAGAACATATTTTATCACCTTTCTGTTTTTCTCATCAGCTCACAAAAACACATCGAAAATATTATGAACAGACTTTTATTCACTCATATATTATTTTCCGTTATATTAATATCAAACAATCGTTGAGTATTTCATGTTAGACACAACACAGGCTTTGAGGTAATCAAAAGAGACTAACGTTGTATAAATACACAAGTCGATCCCAACGCACTGTAAAAACCGAAGCAAGCGAAGACGGTCATCGGATTTTCCGAAATTATCCGATTGTTTGAAGGTCGACAAGAAAACTGCAAAGCTTGAATCTCTTAAGACGCGGTCATAAAAATAAAGTCGTTCGTCTAGTTTTTTTTTTCCTACACATTCAATATGTGTTCATAATTACTTTACACAGAAAAAAATCGAATTTAATATCAACCATCTACATTTGTTCTAAAAGTTTTAAGTTTGAATTACAATTATTTCACAAGTAAAAGGTCTTGGTTAATTTGTGTTTTTTTTAAGTAGCTAATTGTTGGTTTTGTACCTATAGTCATTAAAAGATATTTTAATCATTTAAATCATTAAAAATCTTTATAAAGGAAGGAACTTCATTTTGCTTACAAACAAAAAACTAACCTTTACTTAATAATACTGCATATATTGTAGTGTAGCATATAAAATAAATTAAATTGTGCAACGTATTGATTTTTAGTTGAAAAAATCAAGATTTTCTTAATAAATAGAGTATACCTGAAATTATGAAATAATTTTCAAATACATAAAAGACTAAAAATAATATAAAACAACTCAATTTCTCGAGATCTGAAACGCTATATTTGATTTATTGAGTTGTCCGATAATTAATATCAATATCATAGATGGTCCGAGAACTGTATATTTCATGTAGTAGTGATTGCGTGGCTTCCATTGTTATATGCTATTTTAAAGATTAAACTTTGGACTATCTTCAATCAAAAACTGAACGTCATAGGTCAAAACAAGTCGGTTAAAATTAAGTTGATATGGATATGCAAAGAGAGCATTATCAACATATTTTATTTTTTTACTTCCGAAAGAGCAAAAATGCGTTGCAAGCTCAGAAAAAATTATGTGAAGTTTATGATGAGGACTGCCTTACTGAACGCCAGTGCCAGTTATTTGCACTAATAAAAGCTTGGTTACGTAAATAAACCTCATGAATTAAAAGAAATCCATCTCACCAAACGCATTAGCATGTGCTACTCCTAGCTGAATCGTGATCAAAACGACCCATTTCTAAAAGGAATTATAACGGGTGATGAAAAATGGATTATTTAAGATAACGTAGTCAGAAAACGATCATGGACCAAACAAAATAATTGTGGGTGTCCATAATCAACATCTAAAGTATTCTGTAAAGCATTCTGTGTGGGGGAGATTACAAAGTTACTTTGAGCTGTTTCCAAGAAAGCAAAGTATTCATTCGATTATCTACTATCGTCAACTATCGAAATTGAACGAAGAATTCAAGAAAAAACGTCCAGAATTAACTAATCTCAAAGGCGGGACGTTTCATCATGATAACGCCATACCCACCTCTTTGACAATCCGTCAAAATTTAACACAGTTCAATTGGGAAATGATGCCACATCCACTCTATAGCCCAGACTTAACATCAGATTACCATTTGTTTGGCTTTCTTAAGAACTATTTTAATGATAAAACTTTCGAATCCAAATAAACTATTGAAAATGAGTTGGACCAGTTCGTCGCTTCTAAAAGCTAAAGCTTCTTCGAACGTGGAATTTTTCAACTAACCGAAAAATGGCAAAAGGTCATGTAACAAAATAGTCAATATATCATTAATTAATGTTTGTTATTAATATACAGAAATTAACATTGAAAAATATGAAAAAGTAAGACATTAATTATGGAACAAGCTCGTATTTATAATTTAATTCAACATTAGTTTGTATAATTATCAGTGATTCTCAACTCCTCTAATTGAATATAAAGGTATCAAAAGTAATCGTCCGATACAGAAAAGCATTTTTTAGATAGAACTTTTTCTAACCGTAAGATGACTGGAATTGTCGAATAGCTAATAGAATATTTTATTTGCAAATGCTTGCATTAAATTTTGATATGTTGCATGCGTACGACTTGAACCAATCTACTTTGACTTTGATTTGATGACAACACGATGATAACGCCGTGGCGCAAACATGAGGTTTGCTAAATTCTAATGTACCTATTGTATTGTAAGCTGTTTATTTCATTGTATATAAAGCTAAAATTAGTCTTGTTCCTTCTGTTTCTTCTACATCTTCTGTACAAATTACTGAGGTTCAGTTTATAAAATTCCCCAATTTTGTCGAGCGTTCTCATGATCTTGTATTTTGTTTTGAGTCCTAAAATAACATATAACTACTATTTATATATAAACAATAAAGCAAATAGTTGTGTAACTATCGTGCAATTCGAAGACACGTTAGAAAGAAAATACATGTATATCAACTATTAGCTATAGCTAAAGTGCACATGGTCTGAAGAAGGTCTTCGAAACGTTTACTTTATCGAATTGGCTGTTTTACGATTATTATAAATATTTTCCTCAAAAAGACTTCGTCACATTTAGAGAAGGGGACTTGAATCGATAATGACATTGAATATCGACTTGTTGACTCTAACTTGGGCGGTATCATCGTGAACGCCGATATCTCGCGGAGACATAATTGAATATAATTTAGGCAGTTCTCTGTTTGATTACTGAGATCATTCATTAAATTATCCTTTTCTCTTTTCTCTCTATATTTTATTTATTATCGTTTTTATTACCTTCATGAGTAGATTATATATATATATATAGTTTATTCTGTTCATGCCATTTTCGACGGTATTCTATGCGGCACATTCGTTGGGTACAAAAACACCAATAAGAAAATTGATTGTCTGCAAATAAATCTTTGTGAGCGAAGATGTGATAATTGTATTGTAGGTTCACCACACACACACACACACACACGCAGATCGCCACAGAACTCGCAAATCGCTTTAAGAAAACCTTGTTTTCTCGATGGGGTTAAAAATATTAAATTTCCATTGGATATATTAAAATTTAAAATATTTTGTAATTAAATATTTTCACGAAAAAAGTATTAATCTTTGCTTTGTTATAATACAAGTGATAAGTTAATTAGTTTAATACATTAAAATTATTAATTAGTTATTTACACAAAAGAAATTAAATACGATAAAATGCTATTGAATAAAAAAATTACATTTTTGTAAATTTACAACTATAAGCATCGAACTGGCTGACACTACTATGCAAATGAGCACGCTAATGTCAAATTGACGTAACCGCATTTAAACAAAATGGCGTATGTAAATCCTTACAGTTTTATAATGAATTTACTTTTAAAATACCTTCACAAAACCACTATGTAGTTTTGTATTCATTAAACTGTGTTCATTTTATATTTCTAGTTTTTATATGATGAATAAATGCTAACATTTACAATACATGTTTTAATATCGATACTTCAAAACAAAATATTTGGAAAACAGCACTTCTATTGTTTGTTTTTTTCATAAATTATTTAAATTCTTTTCTGTTTGATAAAAACTGTACCAAGATAATATAAGCGCTTGGCAAAATATTCCTAGAAAAAACATCAGCTAAAAATAATGCTAACATATATTTTTCTTAATGTAACATATGTTTTTTAATGTATAGTAAAGAACCAGATTTAAAATAATTTTATATTAGTATAGATTGTTTTTAGTAACTAAGTTACACTACTAAGACACCAGCGAATTTTTTGATATAGTAATTGTTATTATAATAAGTTTTGTTTATGCTTTCTACATGTAAGAATAAATATAAACTGAAAAATACTGCCGTTTAGGATATGCAATTTTTTTTAATTGTAAAATAAAGAATTAATTAGTGAAGACCAGAAGGGGTATAATTTATTTGTTGAACCAAATGTTTTGCATTAGCAAAGTACCAGATTTGCGGTATTGCATACGATACGTGATTTTATTTTTATCAAATTTTTTATTGGTTTACTGCTAGTAAAGATACGTACAAAATCTGAGTAAAATACCTTTAGCTAACCTAGGAATTGGTTTATAGAAGAACAAGGTCAAATATTAACAACGAATCTATTTCATGTTTTAAGATAAGTAAAATGTAGCTCCATTAACTGGTAGCGAAGCTTCACCAGTTTTGAAATATAATAAATAGCTAAAAACAATGATACAGATCATTATAGATAGTTGCTTAACACTATTGCTACTTGTAATTTTATTAAATAACCAACTGAAAATCTAACCGTAGTAACTATTACCGCAAACAGTAGTTAATAAATATTATTGCATTTCTATTTGAAAGGCGTTATTGCTGTTTAAGAAATTTTTTCAGTCTTTGCAAGAGCCCACTTTTACCACCTGAAGCTATTTGCTTAGCGGTAAAGCTGCATATTTTGCTCCTTTATCTTACGAATAGCTCAAATATATTCCAGTTTGTAAATTTTGAAAGAAGAATTCTTATCTGTGGACAGCAATCTCCACAATACCTAATGCTTGGCAGAATATAAAACTAATGGTTAACAGTCAAAGAGATTAAAAGATTTATTCCCGGTGTTTAAGGTGTCTAAGGTGTGAACGAGAACAAAAAAAAGGCATGGTGCTTATAAAACGATGAGCGAAAGAGATGAATGACATTTTAAATCTAAAGGAAATGTTAATGTAATACTACACAAAAAATGAAGGAAAATTACTTTTTTAATAATCAAGTAAATATTCTTATAAAATATTAACTATCATATTAATTTATTTTATTTAGATTTATTTTCAGTAAAATCTTTGATCACTACACAATCAATATTTAGATTTATCTATAGCAAAACATTAAATATACTTGGATTGAAAAATACGTCGCCTTTCGCAAGAAACTTGACAATAGTTAATTAAACCTTTTCATCAACAGTAATCCTGACCGGTATTTTATTCTATCATACAATGCACTTAGGTTTATTTTCATTATCAAACTTTTATCCATCCCTAGTTAATTTTTATCAATAGTAATATAGTTAATAAAGTAGTAATTATTCATATATTTAAAGACAATCAATAAAATAAAATATCGTATTGTATTTAACTAATTTTATAAAGCAACTATATAATATTTGTACTTTGTATAAAATAATAATAAAAACATTTTTAGCTGACTGGTGGTATAATAGCTTTATACATATTAAATTATCTGAGTATTTCATAATGCATTAAACATGTCTATAACTCACTGCAGAAGCAAAAATGTCGTTATGGCAATATTGTGTTTACATGCATTACACGAAGTATTCGCATTTATAGTTTAATAACTTAATATAGTTTTACATACTTATAATAATTGCTTGTAAAATTTACACTGTAAGAAGCTCATTTTTGTGTACTTAATTCAAAGCGGACGTAGTAAATTTCCTTTTACCATGTCCATCTGGATACTCGTAAAATCTTTCGCGATGTAGTTCATGTAACAATTCGCGTTTTTTTTATTTGTTAGAAGCATCAATATTTTAAAATAAATAAAAATATAACTGTGGAATATTACAGTAATTGACTTTTTTTATTCAATTAATGGATGTTCAATTGTTATCCATAAAAATTTTGAAGCCTGGTAATGACACTTAGTAGATATTGCTGATTGCATGGATTGTTGCTTAATGCGCGATCTCGGCAGCCCCTTGACTGGATACATTTAAAGCTCGGATCGAGTCCAAGGCAGCAGCTCATGACTGCTCTATCACAAATACTCGGTTGTGAGGAACTTTGTTCAGGTCGATCGAATTTTATGGGACTAGCAGTGGTGATTCGTTGGGTTTCTACATTATTTACATCAGCCTGGCTACTTCCGTGTTCAACAGGAGGAGCAGGTATTCCGTTTTGGTTGCCCATTAATACAGGAGTTAATGAAATTGGCCTGCTACCATCATCGTCATCGTCGTAATCAGATAAAGTATTATTAACAACTATACCCCAATTCTGGCGTTCGTCTTCCATTTCCGGAAATCTATCGTGAATCGCCGGTACAGTTTCGTTTTGAGGTTTCTTCGTTGTTGTTGTAGGTGCAGGAGCTTTAGTGGTCGGTTCTTCATTATTGGGAGAACTGCAGCCACAAGGTACTTGTGGAATGTATATTGGAATATAAATTGGGTATATGCTGGGTGGCGGTGGCGGAGGCATAGGTGTTTTCGCTATACTTAATATTTCTTGTAAACGCATCTGAATATACGACAGACTGTTTTCTATCTCAGACCTGCTGTCATATGGCCTGATGTAAGGCGGTTGATAATTATATGGCATGTTATCGTACCACCTTTTTTGCCTTTGTGTTTCTTTATTATTCTCAAAGCCATCGTTATCGAATATCGAGTATGGTTCGTCGTCAAGTTTTGATTCTAACTTTGATGATTCTAAATTCTCTTTGCCATTACTTGGAGCGCAATTGGCTACTTGAACTGCAATCACTCCGATAATTATTACTATTAATCTCGACATCTGAAATAAATAATTGTGAAAATCAACAGGATGTTTCAGAGCTAATAGACATAGTTAAAGGAGAAAAAAATGGCAATAATAACGAAAATTAAAACATTTAATACATTTTCAGCTTATACTCGTATAGTCTTCCTTATAATTGAGCTTTTTAATGGTGTGAAATGGAAATTATAAGTTTAATGATATATTGAAGTCGGAAATTAATAGATGATACTAATGAGATAAATACGAAGTGTACAAATTTTTATGATGGAATGTGTCACACAAATCAAAATGATAATTCATTCAACAAATATATATTTTTAACCCATCTCACGCATTGTTTAAAAATGCGGAAGGTCGACTTATTCGACGATGCGTGTATGTAAATGAAATCATCAGATTCGGCGCTTACACCAAGGTTTTGATGCTTAAAGAATATCTTCATAAAGTTTTACTTTTTTTGGATAAAAATAATAAAAATGAACTTAAAACAATCATTGCAAAAAACATTAAATTTAAATAGATTTTTATGTAAGAAAAAAAAATTAGACATAAACCTCTTGTTCCTTTTAAATATTTGTTTTGCCTTATCGAACAAGGAACACTAAAATTTTTATATACATAAGCATAACTAAAGTCAATAAATATAGGTATTGTATCTGTATATGTTTAAATAATATAAAATGTAATAACCCCTTAGTCACATAAATTTTTACAATCATTTAACGGAAAGTTATTCTTTAATCGAATGAAATAAAATAAAAATCTTTTAAAATAATGTTAACAACAACTCTACTCAGAACTACGCAGGAAAAGAATGAAGGACAATATAGATTTGATGAAGTTCATTATATATTATAATTGCATTTAAAAAAAACAAATTGCTCAATAGCTGACAAATATTAAACGCCTATTCTTAAGTTTCGTAACCACACAAAATAAAATATTTGTAGTATTTTTTTTTATTTCTCAGCAGTACCGATATTTTTCATTATCAGTGTCAAGAATTTTGAAATAATGAACGCTTCAGCGTGTCGTAATTTTTTTGGCACTCATATTTTATGGTAGACTTTGGCTCATAAAATTTTGATAAGTATCAACTTTTTTACTTATTTCTATTCGCAGAAATCGCAATATCACTTTGTGGTGGAGCTCAAAAACCAACCTCATACAACTACACAGCAAATATATAACATATATAACATAGTAAGCAAAATTATTTGTATACAAATGTTATTTGTTAAAACACATTGACCTGAACAGCGAGTCACGCAGCTGTTTCTCGTTATAAATCTATTCTCATGGCCAATTTTCGACACAGTAGCATCTTTTAGAAATACCAGTTGATTCGAATAAAATCTCCTTAGTTATTTGAATACAAAAGTTTGAAAAATATTTTTTTTTAGTTATGATGCTATGAAAATATTTATTTGACCTTTTGTATCAACCTGAAAGATCTTTTATCCCTTAGATCCCTAGCTTTGCCTTTATCTTTAGGTATTAGAAAATACTTTGCACACTTCACCTCTAGATTACCTTTATACGTATGTGATAATACACTGGTAGAATCCTAGAAATGCGTGTCTGCGCCATACTAAAATCTTGTTGCCAAATGTTCTATATCAATGGATCATGGAATATATACATATCAGTAACTTCACATATGTATTTCATAACGATGAATGTTGAATATAGCAAAGGTCTTTGTTCCTATCTATCATGCGATTTAAGCTTAACCTTCAAGTGTTTAGAATTACGAAATATATGATATTTGTGAGCATGATGGGTTACGGTTAATTGTTTAAATAATCACATTCTATTGGCATACGCAAAGTCCTTCGTGTTTATTTTGCAGTAACAATGTTAACAGCATCAAAGATGTGCCGCCTGCATGGAGATAATATAGTAAAAAAACCGAAAAAACTGAATTAATTGATATCGAGTCCCAAACCTACAATATATACCCAGCAGATTTACGATTGAAACATTCTTACGGATAATACAAATAATATACTGTCAATGACAAACAAGAGGTATATCAAAAATTTTAATATCGCTATGCAACACTTTTAGAACATATTGTGAATTTTTATTTAAGTTATAAATTATTGCATGGACGACCTAACAAGCAGTATTGTGTTGAAAACGAATAGATAATGTTATAAATAATTTCAAAATTGGTACTACGGCATCATTATTGTCTAATTTTTCGAAATACTGTCGTTTATATACTATGTGGAAAGGGTCACGAAGAGAGCATTCGATAAATTTCAGTGTGTTATCTTACCTGTAGTGTAAATAAGTTGACAACCTCGCCTACTAACGACAAGAAATTAACTTAAGAGAACAAAGATATTAATTATTTACTAATGTCCTATTGCTGTTATTATTTAAATAAGAGCTACCTACTCTGTTAAGGATTATTATTAATATATGCTTGGTTGATTTGTTTCCAGTACGAGTATAAATATATTATTAAATTTGGATGTTCTAATCCATAGTTCGTTTCACTTGAAAATTAAATTATAATATTCTCATAAATATTCAGGTAAAAAATATTATTATTAAAATAATTAAAGCATTTGAATCGTGCAAAAGTTATTGCGAAACGATGCACAGAGTGCAATTTACTTTTAATTCGTTTGTTTACTGCCTTCAGCAGTATAATTACAACAGTCTATTTTCGTCGAAGCTAAAAACTTTCTCACGACTTTAATTTCGTAGTGTGCTTCAGACAATCGGTCTCTGATGTAAGCGTGTATAAGATAAATACTTTGCAAGAATATTGGAGCAGTTTTGTAGAACAAGTGTTGCTCGGTGTAAGATCACTCTTTAATGAAATAGAGATAAGCTTAGATTAGGTAATAATCAGATTAGATTGTTGTCTATTTCGAAACGATAAAGAATTGAAAATTCATGATTGATTAATGAAAATTGAAATGATTGATGAAAATTGAAAAGTAATGAAATTTTTAATTAAAAAAGATTTTTTATAATTAAAGTCTGTTGATTTCTCAGCATTTAGTAATCGTAATGTATATAAAATTATATTATAACAAAATTGAAAATACAAATACATTGCTAGGAAGAATGTGCAGGAATATAGGTAAAGGCATGTAGATAATCACAGAGTATTATAAGCTCGCAAGGAATATCATTATAAACAATAAAACTTGAATAAACGAACTCGCGTGACCAGTTGTTTAAACCGTATGATTTATCGTCTCATGATAAACATAGAACAACTAACTTACAAACTTCTATTTCTAACTTACAAAGTTTTGCTTATTAAAATAAAATAATTATTTCAGATCCGCGATGAGTTCTTTTATCTTAAATAAATTAGGCAAGAAACAATAGTTGTAACAAATATGGTTTATAATTTTTCTCGAAACATTTGAACAATACAGGGAGTTTATTAAAAAAAACAAGACAATTGGTATTAAATTAATATTTAGCCATAATTTAAATAAAGTAATTCATTAAATCAAACACTAATATGGTTTTACAAATAGAACCTACATTTTTAATGTAAAAAAAAGATTACACATGTAGCTGTTACGTCCATAACCTACATTTGTATAAAATATTCAATAGAAAAGGATAGCCGATCAAAAACCTTTGTGTGATACATTAGCAAATGTTTTCGCAGCCTTTATTGGCATATACATGACTAAATTGTTTGAATTATTTGATTGACCTTGAAACATATTTCCGGGTATGATTGCCATCCGTGATGATTTTAATTGGCATGTTAATTCTCGACGCTGTTGCCAATGTGTAAATTGTAATCCCAACGTTACCGTTATTACTAAACTTACGGACATTTCATGATCTCCTTTTCGAAATCATAGTAGTTTGATGAATTAATTAATCCTTTTATTTTTTTATACACGACTTGGTAGGCTATGTATGTATAATATGCTTTGCATTTTTTTGAATAATGAAAGAAAAATAAAAATATTGGGAAATATATGTATCAAAAGTTTTAATTTTTAATTCATGTGCACAAGCATATGTTAAAACATCAATCAACGCCTGAGAAAACATTGACGGTCTAATGAAAAAAAATTTTAAGCATCAATATCCTACAAAAAAACACAATTGATGAAAGTATCAAGGCTTTATATTAAAATACTATTTGTATATAGTACTCGATAAAGAAAGTTTTCGAATACCGTAATTTGAATTTTAAAGTTAAGTAAATAGAAAATATTTCTCTTAAATTGTATCGAAATAATTTTTTGTTACTGAACGAGAATGCATTTGGAATGTATATAAAAATGTTATACATTTCTCTCAATAATTTTTAATGATTCAAGATTTTAACAACTATTTTTGCAATAAATGTTACGATAACAAAAGTAAACAAAAAAATCAAAAGTATTAAGTTTTTTTTTGAGTTGACCGAACGAAAAAATGCATATACATTCAGTTCATCAGTATGACGTATATGAGTACGAGTATTATTTACAGCGAAAGTAACTTTAAGTGCATATTGATTATCACATCTTTTCCAGTATTCATTAGGATTGTAATGTAAGTTTAAAAAATCTCAAAAATTCTAACCATTTCTTATGCATGTGACTTTTTGTCTCAATCTCCAAATTAAGGAATAAAATTTTTAATTACAAAGTGTTATTACGTCAAGCTCAAAGCACAGGAAGCGCGCGAAAAATTATGAAACTTTATTAGTAGAGAATCACGTTAATTCCTGAAACGCATTTCAGATTATTATTAAATGCATAAAATAAAGCCGCCACAGTACCCCCTTTACTTATAAATGAGTCCCCACTTTAGTTATAAATGTTAATCGAAAAAAATCAAAAGATCGTCTTCGTTTTCGAAACAGGTACTCATGAAGAGAAATGATGGTCAATAAATCACATCAGCACGTTGACAGCGACCAAAAGTTGGAGTTTTTTTAAACTAACGGCAGCTATTTTCCTCGTAATAATAAAAAAAAACTGGTTCGAAATCTAACAAACGGCACATCTTTCCAACATAAGTGTGTATTCATAGCATTTTAATTTTAAATGTCAAAGCTTTTAAAACCTATGTATATTAAGACGTGACATTCGAGTATACCTGTAATGAAACATTAGATCCTTTAAGTGACAATTTTAATATTTTCTGCACGTTCTCTTATAATATCTTGTGGTAATTCTATTAACAATGACCGTCGTATCACCCCAGTGTTTTCTATATATCGCAATCAGCTTACATTTGATCTCAATTTTACATGTGTCATTGAGGCCATAGATGGTGAAGCGTACTCGCTCAGAATATTCTGGCTCTCGATTATAGCAGTAACGATACATAGCAACGCTGTGATGGCGGCAGGTTGACAGCTAAGATGGTTGCTAGCCAAGCGGGTTCGTAAAAACTATTCTATTACGCCACGAGACGAGAAGCAGTTGAATGACAACCTAAGTTGGTATCACCGCACGGTCTATAGAAATAGTCAACCAGTAATCTTCAAATATTATTGTTTTTATATTTTTGAGAGCGTAGATCGTGTAGTGTGTTGCTCTGTAAACATCCTAACCTGCACCACTTTGTTACGGGTATCACTACTATATGGTGACGATAGAAAACGTTATTTTTAAGTTAATAATTTCATTAGAGCTTATTCGTACAAATTCAATTTGCGATCCGCAATGTAATTATTAACGATGATCATATTTAACTTCAAGTTAATCGTGTTAAGGTTTATAAAAGGTCAACACACTTAGTAACTGATATGTTAAGGTTTTTAAAAATCCATTAGAAACAGCTTTACCTGCACCTTATTTGTCACGGCT
The DNA here is from genome assembly GCA_018245475.1 of Pharmacophagus antenor. NCBI lineage: Eukaryota > Metazoa > Arthropoda > Insecta > Lepidoptera > Papilionidae > Pharmacophagus > Pharmacophagus antenor. Next base: position 13,508 of record DWQX01001616.1, on the reverse strand, counting down.
TACTCTTTATAATTATTAAGCAGGTGTTGGTAGGACATTGGTCCACACTAAAAAAAAATCGATTACATTGTTTTTAAAAATATCTAACAAAATAACAATAGACAAATGCGGTCACTAATAATTTTTTTTGACCTTTCTAAAACACTCAAGGATTCTCCGATTGTATTCAGTGGAGTATGCCATTAGAGGAATCATTAAATTTTACGATTTCTCTGTTAAATGTGTTTTTTTTTTTAATGAATAACTTTATCAAGTAGGATATCACGACTGAAAGCAAGCTAGGTAATATATTTAGACATTTTATTCTGTAAATGTAACGTTTTAAATTTACTTGGTAATACCATAAATAACAGAAAATAATGTGATAACTCTAAACTGCTTGTATATTTAATTCAGCATACGAAATTGTTATTAAATGACTATTTATGGATATGACTTTTTTAACTTATGTTATAACAGAAAATTTAGCAAAGGTATTATAACGTCACCTATTTAAGTCCATACTATGCATGGTTAAATGAATAATAATTTAATTTTAACCGTTAATAAGGAAGAGGTTCACAATTCGAAAGTATGACCTCGAACAATTTTTTATCTAGTGATCCATTATTTATAATAATTTTTATGGTTGGTAAACGAAACTCAAAGTATGTACTTCCCATAAATCTTTAAGTTAATAAATAAGAAATTAGAAATAAGGTTTGGAATTCGTTCATTTCTATTGAAACTTTTTATACGATTTTGATTTTTTACTTTTTGGATGGAAAGAATATTTATTTCAAAAGTAATCCGTAAAAATGCGAGATAAATAATTTATATTCAAAAATGTGAAAATAGAAAACAAGAGGATGGGACTGTGTTTTTTTTTTCAGTCCCTCTAATACGCAGGTATATTTTTCGTGCAAAATTATTATTAGACTCTACTCGTATATAGGATTCTTAATCGTTTGTTTTAAATCAGTATATTGGTCTATGAGAACCTCATTATTTGTTTGGCTATATAATATAATTAAACAATCAGATATATTCTATTACGCAAAATAATAAAACTGCGTTTAATACAGTATGAGTACCTGGATTTTCTTAGGAAATATCGGTACGTTCCAATGGCTAACGGTCTGTGATAGATGTCACATTGTATAAGGTAAGCAAGTCGACGCAGTTATATTTGCGAAGAAAACATACAAAGAACTAACTCTAACATGTGGCACGCCGGTATACTTTCCCGCCAACTTTAACAATGCGGTCGCTTTTTCATGAATAGAGCGGGAATTTGGTAATTTATTTTAATCACAAAAAATCTATTGTTTTAATTCATCAAAACCATAGATTCATTAAATAAGTATTTATACGTGACCAACGCTCCAGTGATAAGATCGGAAAAATGAAAAAGCACGTTACCTACATGCCAACTTGCCTTGTATCACAGATTTCCCTATTTCGATTTCGGGGTAGCATAAGTAATAAAATCTAGTTGGTGGTGGGTGTTCTAAAACTGCCTAGCCACCTTCATTGTCAACCTATCGCTAAAACAGCGTTGCTATTTCGGTAAGCATGCATTTTCAGCAAGGTATACTAAGCGAGCACGATTCACCGTCAATGATATTATCTTGACATATTATCACGTGCAATTAAGGTCAAGTGTTAGCCTATTGTTGATAAAGAAAACCAAGATGTCGGGCCACTGCAACGTTTACCTACCATCAAACATTGGCTTTCAAAAATAACTCAGTGTGTTCAAAGGAAGGGAAATCGCTGTGATAACAAGAAATCTGATTTCTTTTATCAGCTGGTGTAATTTAATTAAGTGTATTTCTGTATAATCATTATAACCAGGACCGCATTATTACTGGCAAGTGAATACCCTGCTAGATGTTTTATATAAACAAAAAGAATATACTTTTTAGCCAGAGTATCGTCTTTAAATTGAAAAAATATATTGTCCGCGAACACGTTTTATAAATCAATTTTAGGTAGAGGTAAATTGGTAAACTTGTACGGCTGTATATATTATTATTCAAGGTTACGCGGAGTCCGTTGATCTTTAGGGTTACAATAAGGGCTTATAAAATACGCCGTTAAAATGTGAAAATGACACAACTGAAAGATTTATAAAAACTAATACGTTAGTAAAATAATTTCTAGTTTACGTACGTTAGATTTATGTAAATTCAGTAGGAATTATCGCTACTTCCATTACATTGGTTATAACCAAGTGAGTCTTTTCCAATTAATACATACCATTAAACATAATAGCTTTTATAAAATCATTGTTACAAACAAGATTCATATTTATAATATTACTATAATAGTATAATCTTATAATCGTATAATCATTCATACATATATAAAAACAAAATAAAATGAAATTGGATACTAAGAGGCATAAATACAAGCGTGTTATGACTATTTTTGAAAGTTTCGGATGACATTAAAATTACCTTTATTCAAATTTAGTTTTCGCAAATTTTGCTTCTGAATGTGTGTCGTGATAGTAAATCAAATTATTTTCATAGAGAAATAAAATCATTAATACTTACTATTATTAGTATCAATCTTTCGTACACTTGATATTTATTAGATTTAATCTATTAAATTTGCAAATTTAAACTAGAGATATAGTTTCCGCCACAAGGAGACAGACTATATATGGCGGTCGCATAAATGAATATTCAAAAAAAAGAATAAACGGCGTCCTCACCTTATATTCTAAATTTGTAATATACGTAATATACCTTTAGAAATATCACTCAACCACTAAAACGATATGCACATTTTTGATAATTAGATTTCTCGTTTTGAAGCTTTGCTCATTGTACAATAAACAATATCAGTGATGCTCTGACAAAACAACCGTTCCGACTGAGATTAGAATTCGTACTGACATCGTCGTTGCGAACCAGTCGCTTATACGATGGCGATGGCGAGTTCCATTAATGCATACGCTATACACTCCAAAACACACATAGGTAAGTGAGAGGCCGTTGTAGTATAGTGCCGACGGTTGCACCCTTAAGTTTCCTTTGAAGTTCACGGCGTAAAGGTCGGTGTGTCATATGTTTATCAATGTAAATATTAGTGGGGAACTATGAGCTTTATCTATCGATTGCAATATCAAATGAATTGATATATGTAATGGTATGTAGTAGTGATGTTCATTTTCAATTTGGAAATTGTCCGTATCATTAAGCAAGGGAAATTTGTATATATCGGCAACAAAACACAGTATAAGCAAATAATGAGATGATGATGATCGCCAAATACATCTAATAGGGATGCATATAACATCCAGACAGAAATATCGCAATCAATTTATAATTCATATCTGTTTGGGAAATATAAAAGTTGGTACGACTATTAGCCTCCAGTAATAAGAGGTCATAACGGTATAGAAGACATATTTAGTTTTAAAGTTTATTGAATAGCCTAGAAAGAAATAAAGGAGTGCCTACTATTTAAAAGTAATAAAAATTTGATAAATGGTGATATATATACAACTTGAATAATAATATTGTTAATATCATTATTCAAGTTGTTTTACTAAAGTTCATGTTTTTTGTGGAGTATTTATGAAAGTTAATGCAAGTCTTATTTCGTTAAGCGTCAAATAATATTTATTATTTTGTTGTACACAGTAACAAATTTTATAACTTTAATAAACATTTTCAATATGGTACTTTCTACTTTTACATTTAGAGTAATAAGCATGTTCCGTGTGTAAACCCAAAATGTAAACATATTTTTCATTAGTTTTTTTAATATTGATTTTCTTTTTAATCTTTTACGTTTTGTGTTTATTATAATTTATTTAAATAGGTACATTTCATATGTAATGAAATCATACATAGAGGTGTGCTGATTATTAACACTTCGCAGAAACAATTGAACACTTATTGAAGTTATACATAGGTTTGAATTGGAACTAAGAAGTAAAGATTTTTTTTATCGTCTGATAAAGGTTCTAATCGATTTGAAAAGCAGTTTTTATGAACATTTACAAAATAAACTTCAAGATTTTCATAAAATAATTTTATTATTATTATTATTCACTATTAATATGTTAGTGAGCAATATGTTTGAATGAAAGCGAATAAAGCAACTAAGCGGTAGTAAAGATTTTAAAGCAGGAAAATTTGTGTCAGTTACGGTATTTTATGTACGGTTGCTCAGCGAATGTGCAAAGTTCGGACGTTATGAATATGGTTTTAAAGAGACGTTTTTTTAAAGCAAATGAGACTTCAATTGAGGTAGATTGATGAATGCATAGATTATTATTTCAGCTGTAATAATTAGGTACAAAAATTATTGTATAATGGAAACTACTGGTGGGAGTACCAACAGCACTATCGGTACATTAATCATTGATGCTTATTACATGTACGAGCCAATGCTGTTTAATTTTATCGTAATTTAGTTTACGTGCAATGCAATTTTTCGCATGCTTCTATTAAAAATATTAAATGAATTAGTTTGTGTATGATGTAAATTGAAATGATAAAAATGACAAAAAATTTTGGAGAATTCACCGATCGTAATATTTTCTCTAAGTTTCAAAACTTTGTTTTCTTGACAATGGTTTTTAATTCAAATCTTAGCACAAATGATGTGTTGTTGATAGAGTTTCGCTTTAACAGTAACTGTCCATGATACTGCATTGAATATCACAGCATACTAATCTTACGGATTAACATATTTATTCACTTACGTCATAATGGCACTTGAGGAATAATTAGTTATCTTTAAAAGTTGCGTAATTTAAAATGATGCTACCCACTTTCTGAACTATCTACATTTAGATATTTATTAATACATATTTAGTAAAAAATAATTAGTAAAAAAACGCTTTCAAATTCATTTCCGAATTTAAAAACAGAAAAGTTTTTCCCGTAAACTTCATCATCAGTGAGGTTTATGCAAATTTCGAATTTAAAATCCAATAATTTTTTTGTTCCACAATAATTCATTATTCATTGAATTCGGTATACAGTTAATTAGTCTATGTTTATTTACTGTTTTATTTGTTATAGATGTATAATATTAAAGAATCCTTAACCGATAAAATAATTTCTTCTTTGAATATAATGTGCCATTTGGCATTAAGTCCGCTTTATGTTCAAAATGACATGCATTAAAGCTTTAATTTAATTTTGAAAACCCGTAATTGCTTCTAAGTATTCTAAATCTTTGATAATTATTATTTATAAGATCATGAAAGTTTAAAAGTTAAAAAGTACGAAAAATTTATGATATTTATTAGAAAAATTTAGATTAACATTATTGAACACTGCGTTCGATAAATTTTAATATTAAATATTTATCTATTTCTTTTCGATAACATAGCGAAAATCTCAATTAAAATTCGCTAAGAATTAATTATTAATATCTGGTTATTTATTATAATCTATAATAATTGTACAAGTGACCTATTCATTATAACCTTCGATGAATTAGGTGAGGTTGAACATTGTAACGTTAAAGTTTCATAATCATGAAAATCAGAAAATTATTACTTGCTCCACTGCACAATCACGCTTCTTTGAGGTCTTACGGATGTAGTGTAGATTATTTATTTTGCTTTAGCATACGTAAGAATAAACAATGTTTCAAAAAAAATTCAGAGTTTACATCGTTAAGAGAAGTGGAGTGTTGGTTTTTTAAAATGTAATACACCTATGGACCTTGAATATCGAATGCCCGGATACAAATATTAGATAACGCTAAGTATGCAGTTTATGATAAAAATTCTAGGTTAATGGATACCGTCTCAATTGCACATTGTTGTGCGGTTGCTTGAAATTGTACCCTACGAAAATTTAGTAAAATATGTGTACATGAATAAATAATGTAACAATATAAAAAGATTATTACAAATTTTATAATCGGTATTACGCATGACTTTAAATTTAGTAAACAATGTTGTTACCTACTAACAAAGACTGATTAAAGTGGAGGCCCTCTGGGGTAGTCTATGTATAGCAATAGCGTCTTGCGGCTGATGATAATGTAATCACATATTGTTTCATAAATAGACCTCTACTTATTATTACATAGTCTTTCCCTTGTGCGTTTCAACGAAGAAAGGGAAGTGCTGGAAAAATCGCTAGGGCCCCATAATACAGAGAATATAGTGGAAACTATATTGAAGTCGGAAAAAGCATGGAATGTGTTCAGCAAGTATGCTGCCATGCTCCTAACAGCATTAAGCCACGGGGAAATGAAAAAATACACAAAGCCTCACAGTGGTAAAAAAAAAGAAAAAGCACGTGATAGTTCAAGAAATGTCTTTCAGGGTGTTTTTTTGTCGGTATTATTCTTCAGAAAAAGGGTAGAGCCCGACACACAGGTTTTGACACTATGATCGACACCAAACGCGTAAAGGGGTTTTTTCTCCGACAAAAAAAAAGTGTTGCTGTTGTGCACTGTCTCAACTAATGGCATTTTATTTAAATTAAACCCTTTAAAACTTTTGGATAATTGGAGATATACAAGTGTCCAATAAGTCCTTTCAAATTTAAATTTCGAATAAAATTCAAACGGCGCGCGGAGTGCGGGGGCAGCACCAACGGTCTTTCGGATTTCAGTCGCCATGGAACGTTTCACCGGAGCGAACCGTGCATTTTGTGTGCGTGAATTTTATCGTAACAATGATTCGGCCACCATTCCGCGTCGTAAATTTAGAGAGTATCGCAATTTACGCACGCTTAATGACTGTCCTAGTCCTCAAACGATTAAGAATTGGGTCCAAAAGTTCGAGGAGACCGGCTCTACGTTGGATAAATAACAACCGGGCCGAGCAAGAACATCACGGACGGTAGAAAACATCGACGCAGTGCAAGAGTCAACCCATTCATTAGCCTTTCAGTGCATTAAATATACGCAGATCGACTTTACAGCGCATTTTAAAGAATGATAAGAAATTACATCCATACAAAATTCAGTTAGTACAGGAATTAAAAGATATTGATCCTACCAATAGACTTAATTTCGTGAATGAAATCATGAACCGCTTTACTTCGTTTAACAACGTGTTATTTTCTGATGAGGCTCACTTTCACATTAACAGTCATGTCAATAGGCAAAATAGCCACTACTAGAGTAGCGTAAACCCACGTCGCAAACATCAAAGGCCCTTACATAGCCCTAAAGTAATAGTTTGGGCGGCTATGTCAGCGCATGGCATTATAGCCCATACTTTTTTGAGAACGAATATAGTCGTGCGGTTACTGTTACTCCATAGTGGTATGTGGCAATGATTAAGGATATTTTTATACCAGAGTTACAGAATTTTCCAAGTTTCAATACCTGGACCTGGTTTCAACAACATGGCGCAACTGCCCATACCTCTAACACTGCTATGCCCGTCGTCCGTCAACTTTTCCCTAAGAAAGTGATATCTCGAAGAGGAGACATTCTCTGGCCACCACGTAGTCTGAAATTGAGTCCGATGAACGTTTTCTTATGGGGTTACCTTAAGTCTAAAGTCTACGATACAAATCCGCGGTCAACTGATGAACTAAAGGAAAATATCCGGCGAGAAATGTCAAGCATTTCAGAGCATACTTGCCGTGCAGTTATAGAAAATTTTAGTCATCGTTTACAGGAGTGCCATGAACAAGAAATAATTCCCTTTTAATTTTAATTACTAAAGAATAAATAAAAATTTCATATTGTACATAGTTTTTTTTATATTTTTTTTTAGTTCAAAAGAATTACGGGACACCGAGTACATGAATTTCAGACGTAACGAATTGTGTTTACGTAAAGAGTAAACTTTTCGAATGATGCTGTTAAAATTTCGAGGGAAAACGGAAATCTTTCAACGAATTGATTATGCCAGAGCTAATTGCGATTGACGAATTTTAAGTAAGCAATTTTATTTCAAGGCGAAATTCGACGCATGTGTCGTGATTTACTAATGACTAGTGATGGGCGTGTATAATTTGACATTAATTTTACAGAGGGAAACACCAATAAACTTATAAAATATTACTAATATTACACATTAATCATAATATTGTCTCAAAACAGTGCATACATTTGTACTACTTAAAAAAATAATATATCGCATTGTGTAAACATCCTATCTAGTATCGCATTCGTAAGCAAGTATTAACTTTGACCAATAGAATGTCTCACTTAGACATGTCGTATGATTGTGAAAACAATATTTATTACTTGAATATTTTTATCGGATTAAATCAAAACAAACACTAAAACGATTATTATTACGTTTAGTAAAAGTTTGCAATTATTGACTGACCTTCATAATAAAATATTGTTAAGGAAATATTATATCGAATGAAATTTAATCTACTCGACCACCTCTTTCCTTACATTATGTTATAGTAGCGAGTAAATATGCAGCTAAAAGGCTACAAATTTTTCATAGTAGTTCTGAAATTATCTTATAATAATTTTTCCTCAAAATCCTTTACGCTTCGATCACTGGAACTTCCAAGAAGGGGAGCTGGATGGATTCGGTAGATTAATAAATTTGTTTAACGAAACGCTTTTGAGAGACATTATGTTTTCAAATTGTCTTAATATTTCTACTAAATTTCATTTAAAAAGTTATTTTATATTTACAGTAAGTAATGAATAGTTTTGCGCGCCTATATATACAAATTTCTTTTGACATCGTTAATTTTTTCTTTCAAAAATAGATAAGACTGATTAATATTTAACATAAAATTAAAATATATAGATTCATTAAAGCATCAAAATTACTACAAACTTGAAAAGAAAACCATGAAAATCTTGCTGTTGTTGAAATTATTTATAGTAAGGTATAAATTTGGAAAGAAAAAATAATCGCATCGCTTGAATAAAGCGCTGTAGGTAGTAAAACAACTAGTTTAAAAAAATATTATTTCATGGACAAGTCAATAAGCGCAAACTAACAATCCTTATTAAAGCCATATTTTTCTGATGGATATGACATACCGAATCGTCCTTTACTTTTTTTTTAATTAGGAGTGGAATTTCTTGTGCGCCTAGCTAAGAAGTTATATATTTGTTTTATATTACTTTGCCATAGTCCGTTCACGTTATTTCTTTTTCTAAGCTCTTTGTGGTAGAATATAAATAGATTATTATTTAGTTAAAACTATGTTATACCAAGTTTTTAGAAACAAAGATTGTTATTATTATAAGTAAAATATATTTTATGTATTAAATTAAAATTGTCATGAACTCTGCTATCTTATGTGAAGATTTAAAAATTAATACCGTCGTTCATTTATTTGTTAATAAACCAGCGCTATCTATTATCGGATAATAACAAATAAATGAATGTAAGAATATATATGAAATAAATTAATATAAAATGATGGAAAGAAAATTGGTACATATTTTTATTTTATATAGTATATCTAAATAGGTTTGTAAAATCAGCACATCACTTAGCCTGTCATTGAACACGAGCTACGTACTGCCATTAACAACTTTATTTGCAAAAAGCGGTTGCTCAACAAAGATAGCAAATGTATGATCTCATCAAATACAATACAAATGTATCGTGTCAATAATTACAATTGACAAAAGTATTAGCACTTGTTTTGAATACATTTTTATACAAGGTAATAATAGTATCCTTTTGGGGTGTCTCGGCATATAAACATCTTATCACACTATAAAATTGATCACTACGGGTACACACGGGTGATATATACGAATAAAGAGCACGTTTTTTTTGTAATAATTCAAAATAGAACAAGAGTATTTTTAACGAATCAATGAGACTAGTGGAATTTTTATCTATTGCTAAGATTCTGATCCATAGCAATGAGGCTTTAGTTAGTACATTTACTTAGTATTACAATACGCTTACTTCTTAAAGAATGTTCTTTATTTGTCAATAGCCTAACACTTCACCTATTTTACTTAATGTTAAGTGATAATGTGGCCATTAATGATAAAGCGTGTTCGCCCAGATTGATTTTGGTTTTTATAAGTATAACTGCTGGACACACCAATCTTTTTGTGGCGGCAAATTGACATTGAGTATAGTATCTAACCAGGTGAGTTTGAGAAAATCTTACCACCATTAAAATTCCTCAACAAATATTTTGGTAAACAAACGGAAGTATTAATATGCTATCTAGTTACCTCAGTAATTTTACTAATCTTTCAGTACTCTGGTATACTTTTAGTACTTTTTGGGTATGGATAAACATGTAGAGACACATGGGCCGAGTTTATCTTCAATAATTATGATATTAAGTTGAAGAACATAACTAAGGGCGTAGCATCATGTTCGTGGCCTCTCTTTGGGCCAATGGAAAAGTTTTTTTTTTTCACGTTCATTTTGTATTGTCAAGGGATAAAACGTATAGTATGTTTACTTTGTCGTAAGTGATACGCCGAGCTCACTACAATGCTACACTGTTCTGGATTTGCAAACATAACGCCATTTTGTGTACCTTATCGATACACTGGACTAGTTTCATTATTGCTGCAATGATATTCACTAGAACAGACTAATGCTAAAGAGACTTATCAATTGAATAAGGTTATTTGAAATGTTAATATTATAATATTTAACTAAATATTTTATTGCACTAAGGTTTATGGATCGTTTTGTGTAGATAAACTACAATTGCACACCATAATTGATGTACTTTCATTTGTTCGTATTTATAACCTTGATAACATTTAAGTTTAGGTACCAAAATTATGTTTCAAAGATGAAGCAGATAATATGCTAGCAGACAAGACAAACAGCTTTCATAATCAGGGCTAAGTCACGACCGAACTGACTGGTATTCGACATTTTCAATAAACAAGATTGCCAGCATTAAATAATAAATAAAATAAAGTTTATTTGTTTTTAGTCATACTGTAATTATACTTGTTACAACATTAAAATTATTATGTTTTAATAAAAATTCCCAATATTAAAATGATTCAAAGCTATTTTATATGCACTCAGAAATTGTATATGTCAAGCGTAATTTAGGAACTCGGTGAAGTATACAAATATTAATATTTCGGAAGTGTAAACTCTTATGGCGTATAACTACTAGATGCATAAATAGAATTGGAGGCAAAGTTATATTCTATACATAAACTAAAAAAAGTTGAAAGTGATTGTACAAATTACGTTCCGGCCTCATACTAGTAATCGGCAGTCAAACTTAAAGCATTTTGTATTTAAACATTCATACCAAAGTTATGTTTGGTTTAATAATTAATTATTAATTCCCTTTTCAAATTCGTTATATTCCAGGTAAGTAACAGCATTGTGTCATTCTAACGGTACGATTTCTTTGTGAAGTGCGGAGGTAAGTGGCATTGTTCTGATGGAGTAACAGTACGGAATGGTATGAAATAATTACTATATAGATTACGTAAAACTTAGAATGAAAAGGTATAAATAATACGTTTTAAATTCTACGTCAGGTCAATACACCATGAATAGTATAATTAAACTACATAAAAAGAAATCCAAACGTATATTCATATAAAAATTTAAAATAATTGTTTTTAAAGATTACATTACTTACATAAACCGAACAAAGACGTAATTGCTTTTAAGCAAGAAACGACTTTTTCTAATTTCGTGTTTATCGCCGTCTCGCCTAAACATTAAATATAATTTTATTAACGAAAAATGAAAAATGGTTATATCTATACTTTCACGTTAAATTTCGTTGTAATAAAATAAAAAATTAGCCATTATATTAAATTACTCGCAATTGAAGTGATTACGTACAAAAAAAAATCTAATATAAATACAGCGTAGTTATATCAGAATTTTTTTTGATTTATTCTCACTTGCAAATAGTTTGTCACACTTTATAATAACTTTAATTTATTTTCATCGAATACGCCTATATATCACTGTTAATTTTAAAAACATTCAAAATTCATATTTTTAATAGAATATATAATTAAAAAAAAATCATTTAATTGTATTGTTCAACTTCAATAGAAAAATTTTTGAGTAATAAATAATTAATAGTGAAAGTATTATACATAACGTTAGCTTATGTAAGGCGATTTAACAGATATTACATTCGAATTTATAACTGCTATTTAATATTAACAACGCTGTAAGCAAGAGTTGTTAATATAGTCTTTATAAATTATTATAGGTATGCGTTTTTTCCTCCGATTTTAAAATGTACAAGCTATTAAATTGTAGCAATTAGCCATCCTTAGTAAGCTGTCAACTTAATTACTAGGTAAGATAAATGGTTTTTACTAAAAAGTGGAACATCCGACCAATAAAAAAAAGAATTATGAACAGAAATATATTCTCTTATTCCACCAGTGGGGTTCAATTATTTTCATTTTAGGGGATGAACTTTCATATCGTACCGATCGTAAGAAACTACATTGAAAAAAGCGTGAGTTTGCCTCCCACGGCAAGAGGTTCCGTACCATAAGCTCCAATAAAATCATGTAAAGAGATCTAACCACTGATTATTTATTTTTACTAAATATTTTATAATATTTTATGTTTAAAATTTTATATTTAAAACCTAAAAGACTTGGCATAGTTGACGCTGTGCCTTTGTGATGTCTGCCGCTTTACGTGGACACCGTGCAGTAGTTACTATCTCTAATTATGCGTGAACATGACTCTATTAGAATAATTTATGCCGTACTCCGACAGACGTGTGCGAGACGGCTGTGCTCAAAATTAGGGTGCCACAGAATAGAACATATTTTATTACAAAGCAATATCACAAAGAGTTATTATAAAAGAAGTGTTTTTACGAAAAACGAATAAGAATCATGAACAGGTTAAAAATTTAAGTTTTTATTTTCCCACTGTGATGACTCTTTTTTTTAATTGTTACAGTACCAAATTTTATTTTCGGTTACGGTCAATACTTGACCTCACTTTATATGATATTAAACGACAGTGAATATGTCGTAGAAGGTGAAGCGTATTTGCCCGGAATATTTCTAGTCCTCTCATTTTTAAATTCCGGAAGACGCTACGCCGTTATAGCGGCAGGTTGACGTTAACCTAACCAGACGAGTTAGAAAACCACTACCACCATTCAGACTCTACTACTCGTGTGTTACCTATACCACATTTTTAATCAAACACATTTAAGATGTTTTAATCAAACCCGGGCCCTCCGTGTTATAAAATAAACGGTAAACCACTGCGCCGCGGAGGCATTCGTTAACTCGAAGTTTGATAGAAAAAAGATATTATTTATAAAGAATCCCCTTTTTTTTTTGTTTGCGCGGGGAAAATGCATTCCTGCATCGTAAACCAAGTGGGAAGGGGAGGTGTGTGTGGGACTACCGGCGCCCTGAGAAGGGCACTTTTCCTGGAAATAGAATTATTTCCAGGGGCTACCCACTAAAAACCCCGCAGCGGTAAAGCGCTAGTCCTCTTCGCTCCTTCCTCCGCCGTCCCAAACCCAATCCTCGTCGCCCGACGAATCGCACGACGAAGACGGAGTGAGAGAGGCGTCAGATGAGCCGGGCAGAGTCATGGGAAGCCTTGCGGATACGACCACGACCCTGCCAGAGGATGCCCGCGT